>VZSF01002913.1:8586-100093 GCA_013398295.1 Chionis minor | reverse complement strand
AGCCCCCCGCCCGGGGAGCGGCGTCCCGAGGGGCCGGGGCCGGTGGGCGGGCGCGACCGGGCGCGTCGGGAGCTGGGGAGGGTGGGTTTTGTTTGGGGGGGGCGCCCCGGTGGTGGGCCGCGCCGCCGGCAGCCCTGGTGCTCCCGCGCTGGATCCCTCCTCGGGCCCGCGCGGGGTGTATCAGTTCCCTAAGGATGGTTTGGTGCCTGTAAGCTGTGGTAGCCCGAAGTCGCTCCCGGGTATTGTAAGTCTGAACTCAGTTTTAACCTGTTTTCCCCGGACCTTTCATTCTTTCCGGGCTTAAATCAATGTTGAGCGTGACTGCTAGGTGAGAAATTAATGGCTCAGCAATACAAATTACCAACATTAAATCACATTTCTCCGGTACGGCCGGACTCCTTGGAACACCACATCTGTTCTCTCATGAAGCCAGGCCTGGTTATTAACTCGCTATGGGAATCATCTCTGCAAGGAAAGGCAGTTTCACTTGTCCCACAAGTATCCATGGATTTGAATCTAGTTCAGAAAATGTTTTTTCCAATTTAAAAGAAAAAAAAAATCCAAATGCCAACATTCTATGTGCCTAAATCACCTAAGAGGAGCCGGGCATCATTCACAAAACCTCTGTACGGTAGAGCTCTGCCTTGGATATCTTATGGGAATAGCAAGACACGGCTTTAAAATACACTCTGCTTAATTCAGAATAAGGACTTGAACCGACATGACCATTATCAATTTTCCAACTCATAAAGTATAGAGTGGTCTTAGGTACGCTCTTCTATTGGAACTGTTCGCTTCTGTATACACTGTTTAAATATTAATTAGCTTGATATTTAAACCCATGTTTCCATATTCCGCATGCATGCCCACTGGGCTGTCAGGATCATGATTCTGCCTCTGGCTCTGTTTTCTGAAAAGACACCAAAGCCCATTTGCCAAGGAAACGATGATTTAACCAGCAGTGTCTGATGTAAGCTCTTTTTAGTTCACCCTTCTCAGAAAGAAGTGCTTAACTGTTCATTCTGATCATAAAAAATGCTGCTCCCGCTTGATTGCAGAGCCAAAAGAAATAATCCTTTTGCAGAGAATGACAAAGTAAAGAAAAAGTCATGGGCTAGTTAATTTATCAGCTGCTTTGTTTTGCTGGAATAACTGAACCTGGTACAGATCACTTTCTTACCTTTTCCTTATTTTCTTAATCTGTTGTGTCTTGCACACCGGTATGCGCAGCATAAATTCCCTTTGTTGCCTGGTGTATCTATATTCTCCTTGCTTTCAAGCCCCAAGCTTTACTGCACAAAAATACCAACTTTGGATTCAAAAAGTTACCTACTTGTAAGGTTGTAGAACAAAGTTTAAAGATGCAAAGTACCCTCAGAAACCAGGGGCAAATGAAGAGGTCAATAAAGTAGTATTATTTTTAAACCAGGTTAAAGTGGTTTTTTTCAAAATGTGAGATTAATAATACTCCATTCCTCTGAATAGATGCTTTCCAAATTCTCCTTCCCTTCTGACTCATTCAGTATTTTCCATATTTATTTCATCTTGCCTCATTAGCTCCTAAGCCTCCTTAGTTAAGTTGATCTAGTGCAATGATCAGCCTCGAATAGAAGCATTTGTTATTTTGATCTTATTTTTTATTATCCAGAATTTGTTATGAAGAACGACCCCTTTCAACAGCCACCTCTGGGTGTTTTTGCTGAAACTGTGAAAACAGCGTTCAAAAAACCTGATAAAAGCAGGAGATCTGTTCCGTTCCACTGAGACAGGGAAACACTGTCCTAACACTGACCACCAATTGCAGGTGGCTTGTGGCTTCAGTCCTTTTGAGAACATCTGATGATAGCTGTTTTGAAAGAAACACCTCAGAATTCTTCAGATAAATTATGGTTTCTTTCAGTCAAGAGGAATGGGAATTTATAAAGAATAATGGGAGAGAAAACGCACTAATGACAGTGGGATTATGATTATTTAAAATACATATTTAAGAGATATCTTACATTTAAGTCAGCATACTTAAATTATTCCAATTGGTTTTAACAATGTGGGAAATTTGAATACTCATTTTTATTCTGCTCCTTAAACCATCAGAAGAGGCCTGATACTGCATGTAACATTTCTTAAAGATTTTTTTTTTCTTAATTCTAGACTATGAGATTAGTTTAAATGTTTCCATTAAAATCATTCTGTACCCCAAGAATAAGTACTGAAATTTTGGGAAGAAAATGCTAAAAATGCTACTAAAATTCTGTTAGCACCACCATAATAACGACACATTATTATCTTCTCATTCTTCTATTTTCCTCTTTAAAGTCAGGAGAAGTTATTTTTTCTTGGTGAGTCATTACAGTCCTTCCCCTTTCTCCAACACTTCAATTAACCCAAGCCACGCGAGGCTTCCACGATATAAAACAAATCAGTTAGAAGTCAGTTCTCTCTCGTGGTTTCAAAGGAAGCCTTAAAATACAAACCAAACACACCCAAATTCAGCAACACTTGCCATCGCTATGAGCCTGCAACAATGGACGTGAGAAATTTCCAGTGACACGTGCAAAGACTGGTGACTTGGGTGACCAGCGATGATGATTTAAACCTCAGCGCTGCGAACTCTGACACAAATGTAGATGAGGAGGTAGAGGATTACACACGGCTTTTTCATTATGGTCTAGAACCACTCATGTTGGGAGGTATTAGTAATTTTTTTCTGTGACTCAGACATGACATTTAAATGGCTGGAGGATCAGAGAAAGGTTTTTAATTCCGTGTGGAGTCCCCGCAGCAGGGCAGCTCCTTTACTTTAAGAACACGGAGGGCTCTGAAGGCAAGGACAGCATTTTCTCTCTCTGCCCCGAGTTTGTCTGCACATGCAGGTGTACCGCTGAGTCAGGTACGCTCGGCCACGAAGCTCTCCTTTGCAAACTGTGAGGGAAAGAAGCGCATACAGAAATAATTTGTTTAAATAAATCTCTGTGCTGACGCTAATTGACAGTAGCACCCAAGGCCCGAGGCATGAACCAGTTATTATTAGCGTTTTTAACAGCACTGAAAGACCAACATGCTTCATAAGCCCGGTAGGATTCAGACGATCATATTGTGAAGAGCTAAACAGCCTGCGATTTCGGTGTCTCCAATGAATAGAAGACATCTAGGGGAAAGAGCTTATTAAGGAACCACCCCTTTTCTTCCTAAAGATAAAGCCTTATCTCCGGCAGTTCAAGCGCCTGACTGCTCTGCAGTCTCCTCCAGTTTTCTAGTCCGGCTGTTTAGTTTAGGTGGTCGACAGGGTTTTGTATAGTAACAGTAGTTTTCTCTGTTAACAAAGCTGGCTTAAGAGTTTCCTGCGCCCTCCCCCCAGCCCAGGCGCTTGTTCCCACCTCTGCGCCACTGTTCCCTGCCTCCTCGGCTGTGCTAATTCAACTCTTTGTGGGCCACATTATAAATCAAATGACTGAAATGATCCAGGTTTCTGATTTTGGGGTTTTTTTGGTTGGTTGGTTTTTGGTTTTGGTGTTGGGTTTTTTTTTAAAAAAAAGAAAAAAAGCAAGCTGTTTGCGCACACGTATGTACACATAGGGACACATAACCCTCAGATTTATTCCAGTGATCCCATTTACAACGCAGCCTGCAAACAGCTGCATCGGCACAATCGAAGGGACAGCGAACTGTGATGAAGGAGCAAGAACAAGAGGGCAGAGCAGGCAGGAAACTGCCGGGCTTAAACTGGCTTTCCCATTGGAAAAAAACCCTTTGTATAACTACACCAGGAGAGCTGAAGGCAAGCTGTTCGCCGAGCAGTGAGGCTGAGCAGAGCGGAGGGAGGAATTCTGTTTCACAGCTGGCAGGAACATCGGCGGACTTGCACCGGAAGAGAGGGTTCTCCTGCAAAAGCGGCGAGCGAGACGGCAGTAACCGTGCTCCGAGGGGTCCTGTACTGCTCCGTCCGCATAGGCAAGTGGTCTGGTTGTTGCCTTTTTAAGGCTGTTTTGTGGTGGTTTTTTTTTTTTTTTTTAAAAAGAGCCAGATCATTTTGCAAATGCAGTTTAGAGCGTAGCCATGCAAACAGACGAATGGAGCGGAGACCGAGGGAAGGTAACATCCAGCGTGGCAGTGGGAAAAGAAAGAGGGACGGCGTCACTTTATAGCAACCCTGCCCACTGAAAAGATTTGTAAGGAATATGCCAGTTGTGTAGACCAGCTGCTACCTTAGGCCAGACATAAGTCAAAGTAATGAGAAAGAAATGTGGGAATGGAAAGAGAAGCAAAAGCAACAGAGCTAAAAACAGAAAGCTATTACGGTCCATCAGACATGAAAGAATATTATTTAGGAAACAGCTAATTCATGCCTGGTCTGGGCAGCTCAGTCCTCTCTTTTAGCTATGTTGTTACTCTTTTTTTTTTTTTTTTTTTTCTTTTCCCTCATGTTACATCATTAGTGCCAGAAACCAAACAGTCCCTGCCTACTGAGCATGCTGTACCCTGTGATGCTGTTTTCCAAACTGAAAAACTACATGAAGCCACCTTAACATCATATACGATGACTCACAGACTGCGGGATAGAAAAAGAGGGTTCATTTTCAGAATATCAGCTCTATCCTAATAGTATAAAACCAACATACGAAAGTCTTGATTATTAAAAATGGCCTTTTTCCAGCACAAATGCAAAATGTTTTGCTGCATGACATGACAATAGTCTGTCATTATATTTTAATATGCATTTTCTCAAAGAAGAACATTAACATGGGGAAACACTGTCTTAGGCAAAAGTTTAGGAGACACAAGAATTAAAAGACAAAACAAAATCAGAGATTAGAAGGCTTATGCTGTCTTTTTAAACAATGTATTCTTGACACCTTTCAAAATGATCTGTGGCTTAAACTGGAAGTGGATGACTTCCAATGTCAATTTTGTTAGTACTATTCCAAGAATGACATCCTAGTACTCTCTTCACATATGGAGATGGCCAGCATACACAAGCTGAAAACCTCTAAACAACTTTTATAAATATGTACAGCTCTTTTAAAATTTTCATCCAAGGAATGTTATTCCATTTTCCCAGAATAAGAGCTCGCACTGCATGGACAACGTTACTGATTTTTAGAGAGCAGAATATCTGAAGATGATACACGGATGAATATAATTCCCATAGTCTATAATGTAAGAACACTGGAAATCAGGGATTCTCAAGACTACACTATGTTGTCAAGACATACGTGTTAACCTCCCCCCAAAAAGCAATGTAAGGAACATGATTTTGAAATGTTGAAGGTCTCGTACAGTTTTCAAATGGTGGTGTTCATTGCTTTTGTTCTATTCTGCAGTGGCTATCAAAGATTGATGGAGCTTGTTCATAACAGAATTTTCCTTAATTGTACTTGACATATTAAGTATTGTTTAGCAGTTTACTTTTACTCGTGTTCACTGAAGCAATTAGTATCTCTTTTTAATTTCAAGTAATTTTTCCTAAAAGTCTTTTGTAATATTTTACAAAATTAATTCACCACCAGGGGGCAAAGAACTATTTCTCCGGAGAGAACATTTTATATCTGTTTCATAGATGCATGACCCTTCCAACGTCCTTTTCTACTTCACTGTAATTGCAGATATGATTAAAAAAAAAAAAGTGTGCAGACCTAAAAATACACCAGAGGGACATCTTTACCATTTTTTTCCAACTTTGACTGCTCTAACTTTAATACAATAGCTGGGAGAGCAAACTGGAGGACCATGAAGAGGTGGTACAAGATGGCTGCTACGTAAGAGCTGCTTCAGTCCTCTTTGTGCGCGTGGTTTTACCATGTCTCTGTCAGGTCCTGCACTATGCTGTCTCTTGTAAAGGAAAAACAAGAACGATGTAGGCACTAAATAAGGTAACAATAGTCATTCAGTGATACCTGCAACCAGTATCCTAACACTTATATTCTATTATTTCAGTTGATTTTAATTCCCTGCACAATCCTTTCAGTGCTGTTTTGCTCCTGCTTGGTCCCTCCTTGTATTCTTTGCTTTACCACAGAGCAGCTGATGTTAAGAATAATTTTAAAAAAATAATTTGATTTGGCAAATGAAAAGAATGAGTTTAAATATCAGCAGAGAATTTGCTTATTGTTATGAGGAGATAAAATCTCAGATGATACAGTTCCATTTGTCAGTATGTAACACTCATCTCCCATTTATTAAATGGTAGTTATGTATGTTTGTGACATTTGCTAAGACACCCTCCCAAGAAAGGAAGATACTAGTACCATAAAACAGAGAACAGAAAAACAGTCAGTCAAATCCAAACCCAAAAATGTATCATGATAAAATAAATTTGTACATGTAACTATGACCATGCACAGAAACACTGTGCAATCAGAACCACAACATGTGAACAGTACAAGGGTAAAACTTGTTACAGCGAATGAATACAGGAGTTAATCATGGATGGCATTTGAGTTTTGAGATATCACTTCACTAAAAGGATTGAGTCCATTCCGAGGGTGAATTGAAAGCTATGAGAGAGGAGCATAAACTACAATATTTACCCAGGACTGATGTTTCTGTACCATAGAATTTGTTTGTGGTAAATTGCTGTCCAGTTCAAAATACTTTGAAATTTGCTCAGGGATGTTCCAAATGTTTTCTTCATAAAATAAAGTTAAATTTCACGTAATACAATTTTCATATTTCAGGATTGCATTAATAAAGTTGGCAGGCTTGTTATACAGTGCAAAAAGAGCAGAACTAACTAAATACATTAAGACCATCAACTTGAGGTATGCGTACACGTGTCTTCCTAAGAAAGATCCTGTAAAAACTCTTCAAATTCCCTATTACAAGTAACTGCGCTTAACTGTGATTGGGGAAAAAAAAGTAATCCATTGATGTCAGCGGAATTCCAGTCTACGCAGATATCAAATAGAAATTCCTAGGAAGGCCAGTCTGTATTGGATAATCACAATTACACACAGAGCAGAAAAAGTACATAGCTAGAAGCCAATATAAGGAAATAAGGCTGGATTATTCTATGATTATATTTACCAAAAGGACAGCTTTGAAATTCTACCCACAGCTACATATGCAAGCACATATCTACTAAAATAAGCATTATAAGGTCTGATATAGCTTTTCTTACATTTATATGATGTCAAGTAGAGATATATACTTCTTGCAGTCACTCGCTTTTATAAAATTAAAAGTTCAGTGTTAAACATACCACAGTATGTTTACCACCACAGAGGGTGCTGGTAGATTATGTTTGAATTTTCTTCAAATCATAACATAAATGGCCAAAATCCTTCCTTTACCTGTACGGTTGTGACTTCCATTTGCTCTTAAGGAATCTATTTCAGAAAACAGAGCAGAACGTCTTACTTTCATTACAAGCGCAAAACATTATTTTCAGAAAAAACAAATTATTTGCTGTCCAAAGCACGTTCTTCCAAAATTCTGCAATATTATTTCTCACAAAATCCCATTAGCCAGTACAATTTCTCCATAACTAACCTCTCCACTAAGTAGTCTTTAAGAGAGCTTTAACAGCTCTCAACTACATGAGGCCTCTGTTGTTGTTCTTAGATTTTGCTGTGGTATGAATTTCACCCACTACATTACAGACTGAAACAATAGAAAAGTAAAAATAAAGATTTCTCCTACTAAGAACCTGTCACTGAAGATAAAACATGCCCTAAACACAAGGAACCCAAATGTTCCAGGTCCTAGAGAAGTGGATCACCTCTGGAGTTCCTCTCCTGAAGCAATGTGTTTTTAGACAGACCATGTCTGCTGTGAAGAGTCCTTTACAGTCCTCCTTAAATACTATTTGTTACTTAAAATATTTAACTTTTAAATTCTAAAATCCAAATATCTGAGCTTGTCTTGCTGCTTGCTTTTCTTAGAATCACTGTAGTCATGTAGAAATATTTCATGTTCTGTCTGTGCCCTTTAATCAGTTTTTCTTCCTTCTGTTTGCATTCTCTCTCACCGCCCCTTGTCTCTACTGTGTTGTGCTACCAAATAAATATTAAATATGTCGTACTCATTTAGTTCTTCTTAACTAGGCATTCAATTCACATAACAAATACTTCTTCTGTAGGCAAATATTAGACAAGGAATATGTAATACAGAATGTTATTTAGCAAAATGTATTTAATGAATTCTATCAAGTGTGAGGTATAAATATTGACTTCTCCTCCATGTGGCATGTACAGGAAGAAATCACTTAGTTAGTGGATGCTCCTGATGTGTATTCCCGGTCACTGGCAGGCCGAGAAGGTAGCTTGGCGGAGCACAGAGTAGTAACTTGCACAGTGGCATTGTCTGGATCCACTTTTATGGGAGTCATGCTAATGAGTCATAATTTCAGCACAGAATATCAAAAAGTGACAAGACAAAAAAGACTATGTTTAATAGCTTGTCAATAGCACAGCAATCCTCCCCAAATCAAAACTATCTGTGAAAACTGGGAAAAGCAACCACCGTTAGTAGCTGTGCTAACAGATGTGATCGTTAAATTACAGATCCACTAATTTGTTTCACTTGTGTTGCAGAGGCCAAACAAATATTCTCTTCTTTTTTGACCCATAATGCAAGCTCCAAAACTCTCATATCCTGCAAATATTAAGGAATTTGATGTTAAAGTCCCTTGCATGCCTTCAGGGTTGTATTCCTTGATTACAAATATTAATGTTAAAGACCAGCCCTCTTGTCTTTATTCCATTTATCGCAGATTTGCTTTTCTAGTCAAATTACATTTGTCAATTTTATTTCTGTTGTAAAATATTTATTTTGAAACAGTAAACAAACATCAGACTAACAGAGTTTTTAATCGGTGCTAGATCAAAGTGCCGTTATCTGTGTCTACAGGCCAGCCAAGGACCCCATTATATCACTTAAGCACCATTTAGAGCCGAGTAGGTGATTTATTCTTGCAGCATGTTAGAGGAAAGGGCAGAAGGAATTCTCTCTGCCGTCCCTCCTGCTGGGTACAGGCTGCCCTCCCACAACTCGCATGTCAGTGACAGATAATTTATGTGCCACAAGCCATCAGTGATTGCGGTCCTGTCAAACACAGGGCTGGGGATCGTAGGTATAAAGCCAGGACGGTCCCAGCTGATGGCATCGCGTTTGCACACTTCTGCGCACGCACGGCAGATCGCACGCGCGGCAGGTGAAGCAGGCAAACGGAGCACGTCCAAGTTGCGGCAGTTGTGAGGCGAATTGCTATCAATGTACAGGAGAGCTGCTCTCCTCCAGGATGACCATATGAGATGCACAACTTTCATTTCGGACGCTCTGTGTTACAAGGGATGCCTGCCAGCCCTAGCTAAGGCAAGGCATGATGCCTGCTCTTCCCTGCCTTGTGTGGTGCGTGGTTTGCCTACGGGGAGCTCCTGGTAGCACGGGAACTGCCGCCCTGCCTGTCCTCCAGCTTCAGAGACCACCAGCAGCTCCCTGCAGCCCTGCTCCCCCTTCCTGGCACCTTCCCCTGCTGCTTTGCACGGCCTCTTCTGCCTCCCGCTCCCCGTCTGCCCCAGCCCCTCTGGGTTCTCCCCGGCTGCCTGCTCAGCCCGGCACCCATGCCAGCCTCTGCCACGGCTGGGGAGAAGGGATCCAGGCATGTTTGTCCTCTCTTGGCACATCCACATGCAGGGCGGCACGCAGAGCTGGGGTCCCTCTTGCTCTCTCCTGATACGTGCCAACAGCCACTCCTGATGACTTTTCACAGACAAAAAAACTGATTTATTAAGCCACGCAGCTTTTGGTAACCTTCCAAAGGCTACTCATAATGGACAAGTTCTAGCGAAAAGTCCTAAGCTACCATCCAACTTTCCTTTCATGAGGTAGCTTTTCCTTTTAGATGACTGGACTTGGAAGCAAAACCACCCTGTTCTGTCAGCAGGTCCAGCTGAGAGTGGATTGAGTACTCTGGCCATGAAAAAACAAGCCAAAACAGGTCAGTGGGGCAGGAGATGCATCTGTGACCACCTGCTCTGTCCAGAGGTCAAGGACAGAGTCAAGGAAGAGCCATTGGGATGCTGTAGCTCATGGCAGGTGTAGGAGCAATCCTGTCCTGGTGTTTTGCTGAAGTTTTACACTGAAGAATGCAGCGCATTCAAACACAAGAGGTGAAAAACAATGAGGTTTTCTGCTTAAATGATTAACTGTGGTTTTTCAGTCTCTGTTTTGATTTTGAATGATTTTTACTTATCCCTTGGGTACATATGTGACTGTTAGTGTTGTCTGGTTTCCCAGGAGTATTAAAAAATGTAACACAGGCCTTTCTGCAATTAAAAACAAGCTAACTTACCACAGCTGTGCCCCATTTTCAGGCCGAGTAGCAGGGTCTGCCCCCACTCTCCACACTACTTTTCCTGTTGCCGCTGGAAACAGGACTAAAATTCACTAAAATGGCAGCACTTTTGTAACTACGGTGCTTCCTGTCTGCACCAAAATATCGTTGCCTCTGTGATCTTTTTAGAGTATGGGAATATTGAAACAACACCGATTTGGAAAGAGGCAGGGGTGCGGCAATGGGTCCCTCCTGAGCTGGAATTTCTGTGTGTCTTTATAGAAAATGTTAAATATGGTTGCAGTCAGCTTTCTAAAATTTCACTCCATGGCTCGCTGCTGAAGATAATAATTTACATTAAAAAGTATATTTGCTTCATGGAAAAGAATATTCAGCAAACAGTTTGCAATAATATGTACAGGACAACTAGACACACCATCTCCTCCCTATTAAGAACTGTACAGAGTAGCAATGGCAGTCAAGATAAACTGTAAATGGTGGCCACAATACTCTTCTGGCTAGCATTTAAATACACCTCGGTTATCGTATGGTTGATTCTGTCACTCTTTTACCCATATTTTTGAAGGCTGTCTCCTGAAACTGCACCTCACTCCAGAAAATCTTGGATACGCCGTCAATCTATGTGCCTGTTAATAGAGTGATCTTGACCTAAAAGGAGAGAAATCAAACTGGTCAGTTTAAATGTCTAAATTGCCTTTAGCCATCAGCTTTCTCAGCCAGAGAGCTGTAATTACCATGAAATACCCGGGGAGGCACTTACCATTGTTGCTTTCTTTTTGTACTTCTCTGTCGTATTTGGAGTTATGACAGATTATACTACAGTTACTATTTCCCAAGTGAAAAGACTCTTCACAAACTATTGTCTTTCTTCCTGTTTTCATTTTCACCAGCAAGTCACCAAAACATTCGTTAGAAGGAGAGAGACACGGCATAAAGATTTATTTTGGAAAAAAGATTTTGCAGCTGAGGAATGAGCAAATTGGATCTCATTGTTTTCTGGTTACATTTTGCCTGAACAATAAATGAAACAAAATGGTTGTTTCTCAGCTATGATAATTTTAGAAAGACAGTATTTAATTAAATCTTTTTTATATAGCAAAGTATTGTACCTGTACTCTTTGTGCTTCTTGTAGATCTGAGGCTTGCCGAGTTTCACTCAATTAGGAGGAGATCAGTCATTCCAGAACTGAAAACAGTTTTCTGGAATTTCTGCATAAAAAACAACATTGAATAACTTAATTAAATGTTAGAACTTCTAAATAGTAAGGCATTACAAGCCTTGGTTTTGCATTTTGTGCATGAATATACCATTTCATTCCTTTCTCATTTAACTTCAGAGACAGTTTTAAGTACATAACACCTATGAACATTAAATAACACTCATGGTAAAAGGCACTTTAAGAAGCATTTTGTTTTGAAGTAGTTCTTGCTACACTCAGTCAGTGCTATCCACCTGATGGAGTAGAACACGCAGATCTTTCCCCAACATTAGTTTCTTTTTAGTTATAAGGATGATTTATTGTACCTCTTCACTGCCGCCTCAGAAGATGATGTACTACCAGCAAGGCAATAGATATACAAGTAGAAGAAAAGATACCAAGTTGTCCTGGTTTTAGCTGGGGTAGAGTTAGTTTTCTTTCTAGTAGCTGCTGGCTTTTGCATTTAGTATGAGAGTAATGTTGGTAACACATATTGCTTTAGTTGTTGCTAAGTAATATTTACATTAGTCAAGGACTCTTTCAGCTTCCCGTAGAAGCTGGGAGACAGTGTAAAAAGACAAGCTGGCCAAAGAAATATTCCGTACCATAGATGTCATGCTCAGTATATGAATGGAGGCTGGCCGGAGGGCAGGGATCCGTGATCACTGCCTGGGCTGAGATGGGCAATCAATCATCAGGTGGTGAGAGCAATTTGTGTTCTATCACTTTATTTTGTATATGCTTGTACCATTTTTTTTCCCTCTTCCGTTACTGTTTTTATCTCCTCTTTTATATCTTCTTCCATAACTGGTTTATCTCAGCCCATGAGGGTGGGGTGTTTTTCTCCTCCTTTTCTCCCTCTTCTCCCTACTCTACTTGGGGGAGCGGGGAGTGAGCAAGTGGCTGTGTGGTCCTAGTTGCTGGCTGGGGTTAAACCACAACACAAATAAAGGATATCTTAGAGAAACCAGTAATGACTACACTATGTCTCTAACATTTCAGAAATACACTAGAAAAGTGAGGCAAAGCAGGGCAAAAATTTTTTCTGTATCTGAGAAGATGAAAAAGTGGCCTAAAAAATACTGCTGTTGAGGTGTACCAGATCAGACAAATAGCGTGTGTGCAGGTGAGAAAGAACAAGACAGCTGTTACACAGCACAGAAATGAAGAGTATTCTTCTCTTACAGGAAGGTAAAGTTGAAAAGTATCAGTTTCCTGTAAGAAATGAAAAAGGAGATGTGTGATGCTTTGTATGTATTAAACTGCAAATCCATAAAGAGATGCAATTGCAAAACAAGACTATAGAGGAGTCCACAAAATACAATCAGAGTGGATTTGCAAGAAGTCGCATAAAAGATTGCACAAAGGTTTGAAATAAAATATAGACCAAAGCAGCCTTTGGGCAAATCCGTTATGTTTGTAAGGAGTAAAACAATTCTGCGAAAGTCTACAGACAAGAGCTGAAGGGAAGCAAAGAAGAGCTAGAAGGAATAAATCATAGCAGAGATTTTGCAAGAGACTGCTACGTGCAAAGACTGGATTATCACTTTGAATATGAAAGGACTGCATATGATTTACAGTTGGACACAACACACAAGTAATACTATATTTGAAGTTACAGCAAGACTTTTGAAATTAAAATCTAATTGTGCTGAATCGAAACAAGAAAAGCTCATCTCATAGGAGCTGTTTTGTGGTGAATGTGAACTGCAAGTCAAGGCAACATAAAATTCAGAAAAGTTAACATTTTGCAGCTATTTCAAAAATGAAGCACTGTATCTTTTTTAGGACTGGAAATGCCAGATACTAGATGAAAAAGCAAATACTGAAGAAAAACACAAGTCCAGAAAGCCAAAATATAAAGAGAAAGCAGAACATAATGAAACAGATAATTGAATAGAGAAGTAACATAGGAAAGGTAGCTTATCTAACTCTTTTCCTCTGAGATTCTTGGTTGACTGTCACTCATACTGTCAGTGTAACTATATCCAAGCAAAGTTAGCCAGATAATTTTTGTCTTGGTGCAAGAGACACGATATCAAAGGCATGTCAGACAGCTCAGTCCTGGAGGTATGCAGCTTAGGAAGAGCTGATAGAAGTCACTCTTGCAACTAGGAATTAATTCTGACACTACTTAGGAAGGTATTTAGGATAAATATAAAGGGTAAACTCTAAAAGAGGTAGTATACAAGAACCTGTTTATGAAGGCTACCATCTCCTTTTACTCTTCTGACTGCAATAACTGAAGGCTGAGTTCATTGAGAAATGAGGAATGGAACAAGATTTGGAAAGTTTCCTACCGAAGATAAACAAACAAGCGTACAAGGCAATGAGGAGCAAGCCCCTGGTGGGAAGAAACTCTGGGGATTTTCAAAAACATTCAGTGAATCTCAGTGGAAAACTCTCCTCTTGTTGGCACAATGTGGGTATGACTGTCAGGGGCATTTCAAACAAGCTGATCAAAAAGTCCTGTCCTATAAATCACCATTCTGTGAACAAGTCAAACTAAGTCCACACAAAATTCCTCTGGCCGTGTTGGGGTGGAGGAGTAATGTGGTAACACAGCTTCCTAATTCTAAGAATGAGTGAGAGGCTTTCAGTCTGCTCTTGTCTCTTGAAGAACACTGTGGAAGCAGAACCCCCTGAAAAAAGCTCCTTCTTTTACTCTGTCCTGTTTCAGAAGGACAGGTCAGCGTATAAGGAGCCCATGACCTTTGCCTTGGGCTTTTGCTTATGGAGTTAGAGGTTCCTTCAGGAATATTTAACAAAAGAGAGGAAAGCCTTCTTGACTCCCAGGGAGGATGAGGAAGAGCTCATGATCTGAGTCTTCTGATTTCTCTTCTGAAGGACTTTCAGCATAAAGGAATGCTCAAATTATAAAGGCAAATGCTGTCAAATCAACAGCTAAGTCTCTTAACAATACAAAGGAAGCTCATACAAGTTGCACACAAGGACCTCTCTATGAATGAGTCTGGAAGGAAGTACCATAGTGGATCTCAAAAATGTGAGAGTCGTGGCTGTTCTGGAGAGTCTCATGAGTTGCTGTTCCAAACCAGGAGGTCTTGGAAGACATGGTCTGAGCTAAAGCTGGAGTCAACCTTTGTAGACCTACATCTGACCAAACCACATCTTGAGAGTCAGCAGTCACTTTGTCAAGAGGTTGTTTCTTCTTTCTGGTTGTAGAAGCGTGAACCGATCCAAGAGCTGTCAGCTGGACAGTTTGTTCTCCAGGCTGTTTTACTTTGTAGAATCCTCTGATTTCCTCATTAAGTGTTCTCAGAGATAACACCAGTGATCCTCACATGTCCAGGACTTGAATCCAACTTTGAACATCTTTACCGGGGATGTGCAGTTCCCTATGGCAGTTAAGACAACAGCATCCATCAGGAGTGGAAAAAAGAGGTTCCCCAGGGGAAAGTCCAGCAGCCTACACCAAGCAGGAGAAGCAGGTAACTTCAAGACAGCTGGTGAAGTTTTGGCCAAAAGGAAACTGAAGAAATGAGCAAAATTTGTATCTATATATATTTATACTGATGTGGAATCTAAAACTCTATACTTCGTATTATTTACATATGCATTATTCATACATGCATATGTATGTATATCTGTTTGTATATATACATTCTATAGATAAGCTATTTCTAGAAATAATTCAATATATCCAGAACTTTAAATAAGGATGGTGCACATCACATGGGCTACTAAGTTGGGGCCACAAAATCCTTCAACACTGAATGCCTGGAATGAGAATGGGGCTGGACTTGTGCATCTCCCACCTGGATAATTTTGCTTCCTCATCAGTACATTACAGTGTGAAGACATATGTAGATAGGTACTCAAAAGAGAAAGCCAAATTCATAGCAAAATGACAAAAAGCATAAACAGAATAAGAACATAAAAATACTAGTAAAGCAGCCGAGGAAAAAGAAAGGGAAAGACCAGAACCTGATGCTGGAGACCAAAATTTTGAGCATAGCGTTTTCACAGTGTGATCCCCAGTGATTGGAAAATGGTATCAAAATTGTTATAAGGCGATTTAAAAATAATCCTTGGAGTTGCAACCTCTATTTAGCTGAAGTGAATTAGAGCAGAATTCTTGAAACTGAGGCTGTCATCTGTTGAAATATCTAATAGAAATCAGTGGAACCACCTGGTTTTACATAACCAATCTCTGTTAAAACCTGTGGAAATGCAAGTTCCTTACAAACATCATAAAATCCCTGTGATAAAGTATGTTTAAGCAACCACAAGACAGCGTGTTATACATAAATATATAAAATACGTAACAGCAGAGTAGGGGCTCAATAGGCAGTATTGTCTCATAGAGATGACCTTTGTCACAAACAGGCTGCAGAAGGGTAGGAGATATCCACAGCTTCTGATGGAAAAGAAAGAGGAAAACGAACGGGATTCTGAATTCACAAATTCCAGAGTAGAAGAGACTGTAAAGAAGCCAAAGAATGGTCAGCTAGTACAGGGAGAAGACTATGTGCAGAACAACACACAAAGTAAAACCCGATGGATGCTTGCTTGCTCTGCTAGAATTCAAGTGCAGGTTCTGTAAGACAGAGAAGACCAAACTGACGTTGACTGAGAACTGTTGAAATACACATTCTTCTTTCAGAGAGGAAAGGCATACGGGTGTCTGGCCTTTTAAAGCTTTCAGCATCCTGCTTTCAAACAACCCCTGTTAGGGTCACTAATCATTAGCTGCCTGACAGAATGGGGGTCTTTCTCTTTCCCTTGCAAATTTCTCCCTCCTTTATGTGACAGTTTAATTTTTACTTGCAGTAAGAACTCAATTCTGAGTTCTTTTTCACTAGCATGCAAGAATATGGATTAAGTTGCAAAATTTAATACACCCAAAAGATGTAAAATGTTAGTTCTTTGCTTTCATATTTCTTTTTGCGTAGCTGTAAAATGGGGATCGTAAATTTAACAATACAGCTCATATGAGTCATTAAGCTTCATTAAGATTTCTACAGATTATTTTTTTTAGCTACCGAGTGTTATTATTTTTATCTCTCCCCTCTGATGAAGGGATTTAGAATGTCTTTCAACGTATTTCTTATCGCGTTTGCCTTTTTTTTTAAACTCAGACATTCAGAGTCCTGTTTCTTGAAAGCTCTGTATAATGTCTGGGTTGATAACACATCTTGGGACTCTCCTAAGATATCCCCAAGTGTTTTATGAATACACTAAAATTAACATTCTTTGGTTTAAATTACAATACAACCCAAAATCCTACCTCCATGGCTGAGAACCACAAATGCATGCACTTGTTCTTGTGATCTGGAAGAGCCTGCAATATATGAGTCCGGACATCTACATTCACATTATGCAAAAAGCTGTATTTTAAAAACATTGTTAAAGTTGTGGAGACAAATATTCAAAAATTAAATACCAGAATTAAGACCAACTCTGGAATATCTTACTACCCATTCATCTATTCCCACTTTGACATTAATTTCTAGATACAAAAGTAAGAGTTCTGCATTGGGCGCTTAAAAAGTTGCTTTGTAGGACTTCCTCACCTGAATATGGCTGTACATTCTTGTGTCAGAACATTTTTTTCAATTCTTTGTGAACCACACTTCTGCATAATTCAACACACACACCCCAGTTCATGAATGCCATGACAAGCCCCCTGTACTCCCTACACATGCCTTTTCTCAAGTAATTATTATTTTGATGCCAAAATGAAAAGGTACTATGGAATTTATGCAGTGTAGTTTTCTTTTGTGCATAATAATATTCTAGACTATGCTGACAATTTTAGAGCTTTAAGTCACCAGAAGAACAACTAACAACTCTTTATGGTACCACAAAATGGCTGTATTGTATTCTGACTGTAAAGGGCTGATGTGAAAATTATAGCTGAGGTTTTACCTCTGGTTTTTGGGGGTTTTTTTCATTTCATTTGTCTGATTTCAGGCTACTTACAGATGCATTTTCACCACGCCATAACAAGCAGTGGCAGCGGTTGAACAGAACCTTTATTTACACTGAAAGTTAATATCCTTCAGCTTTGGCTAATTTTGAACTCAAGGAGGTTCCTTGGCAAAATAAAAATCACAAAGTTGCTTATTAAAACAAGTAAAAAAATTATAAACAAACATTAAGTGTTTGGAGCTCCTTTTTCCTGCTAGTACTGTTTTCTTTGCAAATTTTGATCTGGTAAAAACTTGCATGAAGGAAGCGCCAGCAGGTTACAATGATAAAATATTTCTCCTCCTTACTGGTTTCCCACTCAGCACTTGGCTGCGTTATCAGTCACTGCTTCTCTTCCCTCACTTCTTTTTAACCCTAAAAACCTCCTGTTACAGAGCACCCAGTGATGCTCTAGGAACCACTCATATTCCCAGTTAAGCTCTACTTCACAAACCTTAGTGGGTCTTAAATGATACACACATGCTCACTTGCCCTTTTTCCCATTATGCAGGAATGGGGGCACCGGGTGGGTGGATTGTTAAAAACAATCCCAAGACTCCACAGTGCAGAGAACCTGCCTCACCGTCCTGAGGAATGGGAAAGTAAGGATTTACCAAATGGCTGCAAAAACACGATCCAAGGTAAAATCTGGGAGCTAACATTCAAATCTATATGCCTTTTTTTTTCTTTTTTTTTGGGGGGGGGGGGGGGGGGGGAATATCAGATTGCCCACATCTGGATTGCTGAGTAAAAGCACCTTTTTGGCAATCTTGAATTTAGATGAGATTTTTTCAAAATGCTGTTTTCCATCCTTAAACGTATGGGGCAAACTATGTACTTCATTTAGATGAGCAGCTTTTGGGCATGAATGATAACAACTGCTCATATGGATTTTTATTATGCGGATTAAATACTCTCTAATTACACATAGTGGAATACTTCATAACAGTCTGCTGTGTTATGTCAATAATCCATTATGATATGAATAGATGCTTGGTAAAACTTCTGCTGAAAGCAAATGAGCGCTTATAATCTTGTTGGAGAAAGCACAACAATCCTATTGACAAGAGCCCGATGGGATTGCAGAGATACAGTCTCATGAAACAGAGAAAGGTCCTGCAGCGCTAAAGAAAAGTAAATATTAACGAGAGCACAGAACTTCAAAACCAAGCTTCACTTTTTTCCACATTCATTCCTCGAGTCAGTAGGAGCAGCTCCACTAAACCCCGTGGTGCTTCTTCCCCCAAATAAGTTTGGACATAATTTTCTGTGGGTTTCAGATCTAGAACCAGGGCAGTTTGAGAGGTGAACCAGTTCTGGAAGAGATCAGAGGGTACCAAAAGATACCCATGTTCTCTTCCACTTTTTTCTGTCTCCAGTGCCTGCTCCTGCTACCATTCTGGCACTGAGTAAAGCAGACTGGGACATTAGTTAAAAAGGGACAGGAAGACTAAAAACAGAAAGGATGGAGCATCTTCAAAAGCCATAAGCAGAAACAGACATTTTAGAACATTGCCCTGACCTGAATCCTAACCACATACAAAAGAAGCTTAAATCAAATATAAAGTTATTTGTCGTTTATATTGGCTGACCCAAGATCAGCAAGAGGTATTAACTTAAGCTAATAAAATCATCAACTGCTAATATAACTATCCTGTGGTTATGGAGGCATGGCAAAGTCACTCTACTGCACGCTCTGCCTCCCCTCCACCCTCCTTGTCTATTCAAAAAGGACAATTCCTTGGGAAAAATTCACAGAGTAGCTTAGCATGCTACAAGGTTAAGGATAATAGGATATATCCCAGGAAATATTATTGCCATAAATAGTTCTCTTGGTACTGGCGTAGACACAGTGCTCCAGGTGAAATTTTACGCTGCAGCCACTGTCACTTGAATTAGCATAATTTGGGATGAGCAGCTTCAATGATCTGAGTTAGCTACGTTGTAAAGGGTTGTGAATACACCCAGTGGTGATCTCGAAGCAGACGGTTTCCATGAGGGCTGGCAGGATGGCCCCGTGAGTGGGTGCATCAGTCCTCGGGGAGGAGGGGGGCTGTGAATTCCTTCCTTGGCAGGAGCAGGTGTGTGGGGATGAAGAAGCGGGGGGAGCAGCCAGGGCGGGGGGACCTCCTGAAGGCAGCTTTGTTTAGGTTTTCATGTATCTTATGGAACTTTACACCTAGGAATTGAACGGGTCTCCAAAACCTGGACATTCCCTTTGCTAACGCGGCATGCTGCTTCTAGCTCCAAGCATGCGTGTGCCCTCCCTCCCGTGCCGCGGTTTCCTCCTTTGCTTCCAGAGACCTCCGTGACTGCACAGTGCACTTGCTGTCCCTGGAGCATCTAAGCATGTTTTTTCCAACCAAATACAGGCAGGTGAAGTTGTACTTTCCCAGCAATAACTGCTCTGAACAGGTAGAGAGAAAGAGCAGAGTGTCATTTCTGTGTTTGCCGTGCCTTGCGTGGCTTTCACACCAGGTGCAAGAGGATGGAGCCACTTGGATCAGAGCAGAGAAAGATGGTGACTGGTGAAACTGGGACCGGCCAGACAAGAAACGTGGGAGAATGATGACAAAATGGGGAGGGGGAGGCAGGGGAGGCTGGATTTAGGGACTAGTTGGCTTTAGCCTGTGGGGAACACACTGGTATTTGATGAAGAGCTATGTGAAGAAGAGTGACTAAATACTGCTGGTGGTTGTTCAGTAAATAAGACAACATATAACACTGATTAAAGACTATATCGTTAATACTTGTGAAGCAAGATTTGCAGTCACAAGTAGTATCTTTTATGAAATCAAATTATATTGGTTGGAGAAAAAGTGAACAACAAACAGTTTGTTGGACAAACACTTCTTTAGACCAACCTTCAACACTAGGTCAAAGTGCTAAGATTTACCATTTGTATCAGTCAAAACTTACAAGCTCATGAAAGACTGGAGTTATGCAAAACCTTCATTGTGGTACTTCCTAATTTTGAGGTGCTTGATTCTGCAATGATGCTGTCACTATTCATATATATTTGTTATACACGTGTATGATCCCCAGAACTGGTAAGAGCGAATGCTGAAAGGATTCAAAGGAGTAAATTTGTGGTAATTCTTGAAAAAAACCTTCTTGTTCTTTGATAAAATCACTGAGTATATTATGCAAAAACAACAGGGGAAAAAAAGACAGGTGATTTGTTTGTTGATCCATCATTCATTGGGTTCCTCACACGCAGCTGGTAATGCGTGTCGATAGTATTCTATCAGTTGGCAACACACAGCAGTTGGGTGGATCTTTTCACTGGCATTCAGGTAGATTACATTTTTGCTCTTACCTCATTAACCTTTATTGCTAGTGCTTTAGTTTACTGAGATAGAGTTTGTCACTTTGCAATCCTGCGTTAAATTAGATAGAATGCTTTGTATGCTGTCTCATTTCACTGTATTCCCTTCTTTAGCTCAGTATTGTAGATTGTTACTTGTTTTGAATAAAGCAGTCTCCTGATGAAACAAATAAAGTTTATTTACAATCTAATAGCAATAAAAGTCTACACAAACAAAAATTTACAGGTTGCTTTTATTTGTCTTTTGATTTCTAAGTCTTTAGAGCATACATGGACATGTTTTGTAGCATTATTCTGCAGGCAGGGACTTACTTCAATTTAATTAAAGTTGGAATTCCAGCTGTAATCATATGAATTTAAGAGCTGGGGCTTCAAAAAAAAAAAAACCTAAATATTCTCAGACTCTCAGCTGAATCATGAGTTATCAACACTCAACTGCAGAGCTGCGTGATTCACTGTGAATTTGATTTTATCACATGGTTCCACAAAGCATCCTTTTTTTTTTTTTTTCATTTTTTTCCATGCATTTTTAATACATTGCCAGTTCTTTGGATACAAATTCCTTTCCCTTCAGCAAATTCTAACTTTCTAAACATCTGCGTGGTTTCAAACACCCGATATTTAGTTTTCATCAGCCTTCCAGGGAAATATTTTTTTCCTCCCAAATGTGGATGTTTTTCTGCTAAAAATATACACTTCTGAGATACACTATTCAATCTCAAAATATGAGTAGTTGAAGGACTAAAATTAGATCTCTTATCATGGTAAAAAAGAAAGAGATATGGTTTCCTTACAGGACTCAATGCTTGCTTCTGTCACAGGTAAGTCAGTAACAGGTATCCACCATTTAAATGTTCACACTTTGATTAACAGAAGAACCACCCAAAGTTATTTTAGAATTGGTTTGCCTTCAAGCAGCTCAAACTCAATCATAGATCTTAAGTGCATCTTTTCAGACACATTAATTCTATTGACACCAGTGTAATTCCATGCTGTAACATGCTCAAATATTTTGCAAAATCATGGTGCCACACACATGGCCCTATAGGTGAAGAATCCCAAAACATCTTAACTCTAATATATCTAAAATTAAAAAAAAAAAAGTAAATGTGATTCCACATATGTGTGTGTGTGTATAGATATATATAAGAATCATATGACAAATAAGTTTTTATTGTTACTCACTTGGAAGGATATATACATATATATCTCTCTCTCTTTGGAAGGAGGTGTATATATACACATGACTAGCTGAGTTTTATAGAGACTGTATCTATTGTCCAACCATACAGTTGCCAAAACACAACTATTTTTCAATGAGCAGAATAACCATGCTCCCTCTTTACTTAGATAATTGGCTAAATGACATAACTCAGCTTCATATTTTAAAAGATGAGGGGTCTATATTAAATAATTTGAGATAAATCACGGACCACTTGAAGGACTGTAAACAATTAATAATGATAAATAAGCTGCAATTTGTTGAAATAGATGCAAAGAGGTATCTAGGGAGGTGCTGAAGAAGTCAGTGTTGAAACAAATTTACTATAATCATAAATGTTTTAAGAGGGGGAGTTGATTAAATGAATATAGGACATTTTTTAAAATTTCATATGTAAGCAAATGCCGGGGCCGGGGGGAAGAACCGTAGTAATCAAAAGAAAAGAGCAACATGAGCTTACTTCAACTGAAATGTAAGATAATAATATGAGAAAGAGTAATTGAAATCATTACTATCTTCCCCTCACACAATTCTCTTCAGATATAGTTATGGTTTAAAATACATTCAAGATCTTAAGACACGGTTGACACCAGGAGCCTGATACACAGGCAGCCTTTCCCTTAATATCAGCAACTTTGGATCCTGCCTTACAAGAATTTCTGGATTTGGGATGGAGTTAATGTAGAGAGTAACAGAAACGGATATATGTTAAGGAATACAGATTAAAGGTAAGGTAATCAAATAATGGCAAGTTCTCCCTGTAGTGACACAATAACAATATAATTATAATTAAGTCATGTCAGTGTTTGTGGACACAGGCTAGGGTAAGATGTTTAGAGTAACATTAATATGGCTTAATCTTTTTCTTCCATCATAGCATGAGTATGCACAGATTGGTGACAGTTCTGGGATTATTATTTAACATGCAGACTTAATAAAAGTGTCACTTGTTTTCTATGGATTTTCTTCATGTTGGAGGACAGAGCTATAGGAATTCAAACAGCTGAAGAGAGGTCTACATTAAAATATGAATGTATGAAATCTAATTTTCAAATAATATAATCTTCCTGAGTCTGATGTGCTAAGCATAATAAATGAACAAGTGCACAGTACTTTATGCATAAGCAAAAATAAATCAGTGCAAAGTCCCTGTAATTCATCTGGTCAAGAAGACTTATTAGACAAGGTCAAATTATATGAAAATCAATCTTCATAGACTGAATCTGATTTGCATTAGTAGATAAATGTTTACCATAATTCCAAATCAAGAACAAGACTATACAGTAATTCCTTCATCCATGCTCGTGGTTCGTCATACCTCGGGCCATACTGTTACTTATGTAGGCAGTGCTTGCGCTTGGCTCAGCTAAGGGGAGCTGCTCGGAAATGCTGCTCTAAGCAGAGATACATAAATAATTTTTGTCTAGCTTTGGAAAAAAACCTGTCCTGAGTTAACCTGGACCTATTTTTTAATCAATTAAAAACAAATCTAACGAAACTTATTCTTTTCCTTTGTCCTCTTTTATATCTGCAACAGGGAGGAGAGCTGCCCTCCAATCCGTATTCGTACTTGACCAGATGAGGAATTTCACCTGGTCTCCTGTGTCACAGGACTGTCGTAGACATGGCCTTCAGCTTGCAAGCAGCTTGTCACCCTGCAACAGACCTCCTCTTCCTCAGCTATGTGAGCCGCACTCAGGCATGCTTATGAAATTAGTCTGAAAAAGCTTTAGGAAATGCCGAACTGATCNTATATATATATATATATATATATAATCTGAAGCTATTTGCCAAATTCAACTCAAGCTGGCAAATAACTTTGGTTGTCCTCAAATTTCTTCTCGTAGATGAATAAACAGTTGAAACTCCTGAATCCCAATCTTAGTTCTAAACATATATTTGGTGGTTTTTTTCCCCTTCAGTCCTGGTCTACGTAAAGGCCAAAACAGCTTGCAGTATAATTGTAGTATAACACTAAGATCCCACTTTCTAAACTGCTCTAAATTATGCTGCGGCAGAAGGCTGAGCGCTCTGTTTCAAGTGCTAATTTGCAGTTCACCGAGAGCTAGAAAAGCGTTTGGTGGGAGATACTCACATGAGGAAATCCCTGGGTAATTTTTAATTCAGCACCCAAAACAGCCAGATACCAGGTCCAGAATAAAACTTCCACATCTCAAGCGGAGCTTGGGTAAGACTTAAGATCCCCTCACACTTTCTAGTAAGTTTCTCCACATTGGGCTCGACTCTGATTTTTTCCTACGGTGGCTTCACACTGGTGTAACTCTACTGGTGGGAAATAGAGTTGCTCTGGATTTCACCTGGCAGGCACCTGCCCTCGTGCGAGCGGTACTGGGAGTTGTAAGATTAACCTGTCAAGCGTCGTCGGTGCTAGAAGTGCCTGCAGGCTTGCTCTCTGGGAAGCCAGGGGGAGCAGAGGGTGCTCAGCACCCTGAAAGGATGAGAACAACAGGTTGCTGTAAGCACCCACCTGCTGAACATCCACCTTCCAAGCCCTGGCTGGATTCAGCAGTAACAGCTATGCTGAATTTCCTGTCCTGACCTTTTACTAATTAAAAACCTTTAGAACCTGAATTGTGACTCCATATTTCTCAATTAAATTCAAATAACAGGGCTTTTTCACATGCAGGCCAAACTCTAATGCAAGCTGTCTGGCTGTGACACAAATAGTGGACGCGCGCCAGTGAGAAGCGGTGTGCGCTGTGCTGCAGTCCGAGCGGTCTTCTTGGGAGGCTGGAAAAGCCTGGAACAGCTGGCTTCCTTTAATTTACTTACTCTTTCCAGAGTTTTTACAACACCACTGCTACTCTCTGATCTATCAAAAGCATGATAAATAGTTAGAATCTACTTTAAAAATGAACTAAAAGATGTAACACGGTTTTCCAGATGCCTGGAAACTGACTCTGGAGAGCCCAGCCCACTGCAGGAGCATAGATGTTGACCTGATCAGTGCTTCATTGCTACCTTTCCCTTTTTTTCTTCCTCTTCTCCTCTCTCTCGCTCTCTCCCTCTTTACCTCTCTGTGATAAAAAAGAAGGAAAGACTTGGTAATCTGACTAGCACATGTGACTCACTTCCCAGTCTTGCTCACCTCCCAGATCAGTCTCCAGACAGCCCCTGGGACAGGCTGTCAAACTGAACAGAGCTACCTCCTGGTGGTACTCCAAGGACTCCAGCTCCAGCTCTATCTCTACCCACATCTCCATCTCCATCAGCATCTCCACCTCTATATCTCCATCTCCATCTCCATCTCTGACTAACACTCCACAAGTCACTGTTCTATTAGAGGTTTGGAATTAATGGAGCTAGAAATGGCTTGTGAAAAGATTGTTCTCACCTATACCCTGCAAAGTAACGTCTGTCATGGTCTCATTTGGGGTAGAATTAACTTCTTTATTAGCAGCTGGTGTAGTGCTGGGTTTTGGATTTGGGCTGAGAAATACTTTTAATAGTACACCGGTGTTTTTAGTTGTTGCTGAGCTCTCAAGGCCTTTCCTGCTCCTCACACCGCCCCACCAGTGAGCAGGCTGGGGGGCACAAGAAGCGGGGAGGGGACACAGGCAGGACAGCTGACCCTGACTGGCCAAAGGGATATCCCATACCATATGACATCATGCTCATCATATAAAGTAGGGGAAGAGGAAGGAAGGGCAGGGCTGTTCAGAGTGATGGCGTCTGTCTTCCCAAGTAACGGTTACGCGTGATGGAGCCCTGCTTTCCTGGAGATGGCTGAACATCTGCCTGCCAATGGGAAGCAGTGAATTAATTCCTTGTTTTGCTTTGCTTGCGTGCGTGGCTTTTGCTTTACTTATTAAACTGTCTTTATGTCAACCGACAAGTTTTTTCTCACTTTTACTCTTCCGATTCTCTCCCCCATCCCACCTGGGAAGAGTGAGTGAGTGGCTGCATGGTTCTAGCTGCCAGCTGGAGTTAAACCCCAACAACTCCCTATTAGAACTACCTCTTTGTAAATTACAGCATCCTTTGTTAGTTGCCCAAAAGACCTTTCCCAAAACAGAGGAATCAATACATTTCATCTGTAAAAACAGGCACCTCATGAAAGATAAGAGGTCTGGCATGGAAGCTTAAGAATATGGGGCATCTATGCTGATTTGCTAAGTTTCTGTGCCTCCTCTTCCCTCTCCCACAGCAGAGAATAGGGATGGGCAGCGTTAGAGCAGAAGAGTGAAAAAAACCATCGGCAGGGCTAACAACAGTGACCCACCCGCTTTCTGCTGAATACAGTTGTCCTGGCTACAGCCACGGTGTTTAGAAACTGCAGCTGCCTTCAGACGTAGGCGCGCTGAGCCAAGTGGCAAAGATCAGGTGCCTGCAAACTGTCTCCTCAAGCTGCCTTTGCTTACTCTGGTTGTATCCATGCTGTATTTTGGCAGGAACAACCCTGGGCTTGGCAGTCAATATACCTTTGTATTGCCTCTGGCCCTCACACCATTTTGAAAGCATTGCCAAAGCTGCTCTGGGATGGCTAGAGAAGGCAGAACTCTGCCAGGTGTCTCTTTAAACAGTAAACCAGCAGAAGATGAGGTATGGCTTAATAGCAGATCTCCATAAAATCCTTACAACATGGAAGACACTCCTTGTACTCCAAGAGGACTATTTCAAGTCCTGGGCAACCTAGGAGACCAATTTAGGGGTTTTATTTTATATTTCCACAGGTCAAACAACCTTTGAAGACCATATCTGTCATGAACCATGAGATTCGTGGTTTTCTTCACGTAGAAGATTTATCCTGCAAAGAACCTTCCAGACTGCGACAGAGAATTTCATCTCCTCCACCCTCCAGACTCCCACCTTCTGGGCAGCCAACACAACTCCCAGAGATAAGCTCCAGAAAAGAGAGGGAAGAGCTGTAATCCACCATGCGGTGGACTTCGTAGTGAGATGCTGAGGACAGGGCAGGTCTGGTAGGTGGATATCCAGACCGAGTACAGGAGCGTTAAGGATATATCCAAAGCCCAGCGCCAGGGTGGCCGAGGTGAGCCAAGCCCTGGGGAGCTGGAGCTAGTCTGTAAAAACTGAGCTCTGGTCTCGATCGTACTCAGCCCGTGCCTGAGTTTCTTGACCAGAAACCCCTTGGGTTTGCTCTGCCCCAGGGCCAGACTGCAAACCAGCATCCAGGCACCACCTCGGTGCAGCTTGCTGTTATTTCAGGTGTTCTTCTTCCAGATCCTCAGTTCCTTCACAAAATATTGAAATAAATAAGTGGTGAGAGGATCCAGTACCATACAGGACTGTGTCCTTAAACTTAAATCATTAAGCTGTTTTTTAACTACTCCATCCAGACAGAAGCAGATCAGATCCCCTAACACTGCCAATGCCCGCTTCTTTCCTCACCCCCACCACTGCTTTCCAGTTAATTTATGTGGGAGGGAAGACCCTTGGGAACTGGCCTTTAATACCGCAGCTGTAATCTTCTCTGAGGCCAGGGCAGAGAATCCTTCTCAGGGATTTGAGGTCTGCAGAGCTGTGTGGTAGTCCTGTCTGGTTTTATATTGTCTTTGTATTTTTTTAATTGTCTTATATTGTCCTTCCCTTATCATAAAAAAAAATTAAAAATTAAAAAATAGAGAAGTGGTTTTTTTCAAATAAAGAATCAAATTTACACATAGATAATTATTTGCCTAAATAAGAGAGCATTACAAATTAATAGATTCAATTTCTGATGCATATTAGGAAAAGGAAAAAAAAAGGATGATTCATTTGCTTTAAACTAGAAGACAGGAGAGTTACTGACAAGCTAAAAATTGGAATTGATGATTTCCTCTTGTTCCTAAAGTATCAGAGCACAGGAAGAAATCAAGAAATTTTTCCCAGACTTAAACATTTGAAAGACTGGAATTGCATTGCTGAAACATTTGCTGTTCATCCCCACTGCTTCCGCTCTATAACGCAGTGAATAAGCCCATCATTAAATGTTTAAGACAGAAATACTTCATCTTTTTTTTTCCCCTTCTTTTTTAACTAATCAGGATCATTCTGATTGAAACCCCATGTACCTCCCTAACAGTAAAAGTTGTGTTCAGATGTCTTGAGCTTCTGCCATCTCCTCCAGATTTTCTGCATGGCTTGAGTGGTGGGCTGTATATCCAAACCATGTACAACAATATTTCTTACAGATGTCAAACATATGCAGTGGGAAAATGAACTGTACAGCAGGCTTAGTGACTGTGTTAAAGTGACTTTTCTGTTAAAGGAATTCCCTTTTTACAATAAAGAGAAAGGGCTAGGAAAGGGCTTGGAGCTACAGAAAACCAGTACCATTCCTCGCTGTCACATTTCTGCTGTGTTCAGGGATTGGGAGTGTCTGTGCGTGATTCTTTGAAAAGAATCATAACGGCATCAAAGAACTACCTAATTCCATCAGAAATTCCTTATTACAATAAAATACTCTTGCAAGGTTGATTTTTGGTTAACCACTCCGGTCAAATACAGGACCAACTCTTTTTTTTCTCTCTCGTCTTATTAGACGCCAAAATGTGTTACCGGATTGCTCCCTTTAACCACAAGTAAGGCCTTTCTTTCTTTCCTTCCTTTGGTGATAAACGGGGGTGGTTACATTTCGTTGCATTCACGTGAGATGAGGGTAAGTCTGGAAGCAGCTGGCTGGGGAGGCAAGGCACACTTTCACCTCTGATGGCTGCAAAGTTCATGGCCTTGCGTCCTTCTTGAGATAAGACAACCAGCACCATACAGATTTTTAAGAGTCACTGAAGCAACTTTAAACCCAAACTTGTGCTTTAAGAGGTGGATCAGAGCAGAGCAAATTAGCGCGATGTGTTTCCATGAGTAGATAAAGGTATTGCTAATGTTTTTTCCATAGATTCTGAGTGACAGTAGCTTGCTCTTTCTGTCTTTGAACCTTGTGTGTGGTCCAGCCTTTGTTGGCCGTTCAGGCTAACCCTCAGTTTTCTACACACATCTTAGAATGTATTATGAATTATGTGCCCTGCTTTATAATGGTCTTTTTTTGCTCCATTTTTGGCCCTTCATCACTCTGTAATTAAAAAAGGGTTTGTATTCAGCCTTACAGTTCGCTACTGTGTTTCCAAACTGTGCACAACTTTTACACTGTACAACGGTATTTCCCTGCAAATTCCTGTCCAATTAGTATTTTTTAAATAACGCATTCAAAATGAAATGAAAACACAATTTTTGCAATATAATATAATTTGTATGCATACATGTAGACCCTATTGCATGTCTTCCACGTGCTTACGTGAGGACTGTAGCTGAACCATGGTCTTATTCACTATACAAGAGCAAGTGGACAATCAAGTGCTACATACTTGTGTGTTTCTCCAGTAAGTGATTGCCTACAGCGTATGACTGACTCCAATGCGTAATCAGTGTCCTACTGCCTGTTTACACTGAAAGCTTGTCCGCTGAAGATTCATTTTAGACGATTCCACCTGAAAATGTGGCATTTGCCCCGACAGAGTGGGCAGGAAGGCAGCGCTGCTGGCACCTACACTTCTGCCCTAAGTCTCTCCATTCTCATTCAGCCGAGGAACAGAAAGAAAACCTTAATCGCGAGACCCTACACGATCGCACCTAATCAAGATGACACAACTCCCAAGCACGGATTATGGAATACTTACAGAGAACTCTCAAGTCACTTCATAGTGATTACACGAGTTACACAAATACAGGGGAAAATGAGAAATTTATCAACATGTTTGGAAAAAAATGGAGCAGCTCCCATGAGTGCAATGAAACGGCCAGATCAAAGCAGCAGCTCATGAGTCAGAGCTGGCTGCCAGGACTGTGTCAGCTGGCATATTACCTCCCTGAGCACCTCCACATGCCCAAACACTTACTCTGTAAACTGTCAGCCCACCTGTGTCGGAGGAGAACCCTGCTCTGATGGAGCTCCAGAGATCGGCTTACAGAGGTGCCCCGAAGCTGACATTTGGCTCACAGCACTGAAAAGGCTAAGCCAGCCTAGGCTGGATTTTTATAAATGACTGGCTTACTTTCTGCACCTCTTTGTCACCTCCAAATCAGGAATTACTGTAATCTTTAAAGATTATTTATTATTAGTGCAACCAGAACTCCTGTTTAGAGACCAAGGCCACCTGGCACTAGCACAGAACAAAAGGCAGTCCCGACTCCAAAAGTTTACGAGCTAAGCATATTCCCTGGAAACGGTCTTCTAATTGAATGAAAATCAACAAGCTGACTCACCTTTCTCCATGTAAACTCCATGCTCAAAAAAAAAAAAAGATAAAGGGACCCGTAAATGATTTGTATTTTGCTGTCTGTCAGTGGTGGAATTCTGCAACCTGCAATGCAGCAGAGAGCAGAGGCAAGATCTGCTGCAAGAGTGTTGTACTTACGGAAGAACTAGGAAATAATAAAAATGCACAACCTGGCCAACATTTTTTGCATATTTACCTTCTTCAAATCGTTATTTCTCTGAGGTGGCAAAGGACATATGGTGAATTGACATAAAATTTAGCTCTTTATATGCAAACCATTCATTTTTTATTTCCTTTTGCCAGTTCCGTTGGAGCAGCATATTTTATATAGTCACAGTGAGTCAGTTTGGTCTGATGCGTCAGATGAGTCAGAATGTCACTAACAGTTATATATTTTACCCCAGCATTATGCTTGGACAAATAATGGTTAAGCATTTTATTCTTCCCAGTCCCTTTTCCTCTCTCCTCTGACCCCACCCCCACTCTACTAGCTACTGCAGTCTACAGTGAGCTGCTCTTTCCTCCTCTTCTCTACTTGGTCCTGACATCCTCTTCTACTGAGTCTTCTTTCGCAGTTTCTCTCTCTTGTGGGGTGCCTTTCTCACTCTCCTTAAAAGCGTGAGGGTTCTTACACTGCAACTAAGTTGACAGAGATGCTTTCATAACTTGCTATCAATAGAAAATACACCTTTGCTTTTTGGATTCTAATGAGATAAGGGAAAATAAGGTATTTGTATTATTTTATCTTAGGGCTCGGGCTTTTGTGAAGTTTTCATTTCCTAACAATTGTTCTCTGAGTATGCTATAAACAGAAAGCTATTACTTTGGGGCTGTGACATTATCTGTATATCAGTAGACTATATGACTCCAGCACCAAACAATAGAGACTGTGGTGCTGGTGTTAAGTTAAAATAAGTCGCAAACAAGACTGATAGCTTTCAAATATATGCCTGGTTTTATATTTTTGTCCTCTTGTCCAATGGCTGATAGCACTGAAGAAAACAGAAATATTCCATGCAATTGTAAGAATTTATTTCCATCCTTCAGCTGGATATACTAACACCTCCTATTGCAAACACTTCACATTCTGCTTTTGCCAGAAATAATGCTTAGACTTACATACAGGTCTTAAATTTCATTGTAGATAAAGTTATAAAGCAAAAAAGTTGTTCAAATGAAAAAAATAATTTTAACTTTGAAGAGAGCTATCTATGACTCTAAACATGTCTTAAGTTTCTGTATTTTACCTGAAATTCAGCTGCATTTCAAGTTCTAAAGGTGTAAAATTGTCCCCATAGCCAAATGGATATTCAGTTATTTGTATTTTCCATACAGTAATTCAATGACCATGACTAGGAAAGCAGTACTGAAAGCTCCTAGGCTGTACCTCTGGCCATGCAATGGAGTACAGAACAGATGTGATCCAGGGGATGTCCTCAGAAAGAACTGCCGCTGACCTAACATATCTTCTCCATAGTCTACGTCAAAAGAGCAAGAACTCTACCATCCTAGCCAGGACAATAAGCAATATAATCAATACAGAAAAGATCTGTATTATCTGTATTATATATCTATTTTTTCAGCTTCCAACATGCCAATGTATACTGCAACTGAAAACAGCATCAGAATTTAACACGGTGGAAGGTGAAAGTCATCTTTGAACTGGAGGTCATTACCGTGACACAGAGAGAACTGGCAGGCAACTACGTCTAGTAAAAGCTCATGGTTTGAGTGTTTTGCTAAAATGCTCAGGTACTGAATAGTTAAAGCAAATGCAGTCATAATTAAGTTTCAGATTTTAGCACTCTGCTGAGATGAAAGGTCCCTATTTTCACACTGCAGACTTAGGAAGGCAACACAGCAACTCTCTACTGTCTGCCGGTGTTTTGACGGTTTCCCTCCCAAGAGCATGGAGATAACATTCAGCTCTCTGTAGCTGCATCACAAATGACAACAGCACCGTCAGAAAGCTTGGTTGAAATTTGTTGACTGTTCACCAGCGAAAAGCAGCCTGGGAGTGACTGTGACAGGCATCATGCTGGTAGGCGGAGAAAAATACCTGAGAAGTTTGCAACCATACCTCAGGCTCCTGTGATTAACATGCCACCATTAGCCACCAGTCTGCAGCTAGCAGTGCTCCTTGGCTCCTTCTTGAAGTGTACCAGGAATGGATTGAAGCAGAAAGTGCTAATTTAGGGAGGCTCCATTCCTTCACGAGCCTCGATCCCATCTATTGTGGTACTGGAGTCACTTGTGATGCAGTATTAGGAAGGAGTGTTACCTACTACCATCTCTTTCTCTCCAAGAAAGACCATGTCTGACCCATGCCCCTATATGCGATGATGCTCATGATTGAGCTGATGTTCTGCCACAGGGGAAACCTCACAGTGGCCAGCGTGGAGCTAACGGTCAGGGCTGGGCTCCCGGGGAGGAGAGGGAGAGACATGTTGCTTGTGATAGGTAGGTTACAGTGCGCGGACAGAAACAGTGGCCATGGTATAACAACCCAAATTGAGCCAAGGGGTCTACAAACCACAGGGTTTTTTCTCAAATGACAGTTCAAAAGATGAAGGAAAGTTCTGTAGCACTATTGGATTCTGCAGTCAGAGTCCCTGAATACTTAGGAAATGCTTAACATAGTCCCTGCCTAACAAAACTCCTGAGTGGCAGCAAAGATATCGCTTGCCCACCCGTAAAGAAAGATTTCTCCGCTGTGTATAATCCTGCTCTCAAGCAGAGACACATAAACTGCAGCACTGCCCGTGCAGGGAGGTTCCTGGCCAACGGCGTCATTTAGAGGAGGCAAAGTCCCTCTCTCCTGTCACGCTGTGCACTTCTGACCAGGGCTCGGCCTTTGCCGCGCAGCTGGCACTTGCTCAAACCTTTCTAATGAGATGGGAGAGGCAGAGCAAATCTATGAAATAAAAACTATGGCAGCTTTTCAGAGTACCTTCACTCTAATATCAGCACACTCATCCTGGCCACACAGTCTCTGATTTAAAGCCTCCTTAGCCGGAAGACTCCCTCCAGTCCTAACCTTTCTTTCTCCCCTCCTAGCACTTCTTTCTCTCTCGGTGCGATTCAAGGACCTCAGTGTTTGTCATCAGGCTCCATCCTGTATCCCTCTGTGCCTTCAGGGTGTCTTCTTTCTTCTCAGTTCCAATAGCTCCAAGGTCATTCACTGCTCCTAAGGGAACCTGGCTTTTTCTTCACTCCCCAGACATCAGACATCTCCGGACCCCTTTGTCTATTCCTCTGTCTATCTTCCTTCATGGTTCTCTCTTTCAATTTGCAAAACCTTCACTCTATCAAGTTTTAAGCAACAATATTTCAAGGGAATGGACAGGAAATTCCCATGCCCATAATTAAATTTCACATGTAGGACTGTGTGTGCCTTAGTGCCCACACTGACAAATACCTCTCATAATGAGCCACAGCTAGTACAAATCAAGTGACACAAAACCTGAAACGATTGGAAAGAATGTGACTCAAATACGTAGGACCTTTCTTTTAGCACAGAGAGCTTTTCATTGTTAAAAATATGCTTGAATACAGCATTCAAAACCTGAACAAACTGATTAACCAGGGACCAAGTCAGTAAAGGAGCGGCGGCGCTCTGTGTTATCATGTGAGAGGCCCCAGTTTGGGAATGACAGAGGCTGATGATAAATGGCTGCATCATGGCCACGACGCCACAAGTCTCTGTGGAACAATACTGGCTCCGCTGCCCTTATTTGACAGCTGCACTCAAATCTCTGCAAACAAGAATTACTCCAGAAGGCCGTTTGCTCTTTTTCTGTTGAAAAAGTTGTCTCGGGAATACACATGGTCACTGGCTGTGTGGATACACTGAAGGCATCTCTGGTGCATGGCTTCGCAGTATCTTCCTGCGTAAGGACATCTCTGCAAGGGAATGGGCACAGAGACATTGCTTTGCCACTGGAAAACGTGTCTACGAGGTGATTTAGAAAGCAGCCAGTGTGGTTGTGCCAGCAAAGGCAACGCGTCTCCTAATACCTCCCCTTAAGAAAAGGAAAGGTCATGATGATCAGCTACAGTGATGGAAGTGAAAGGTCAAAATACTATTCAGACTAATTAAGTTTTCCATTTTATATTCCCCTGAGTAATATTTTGTGTTTGAGTTCTTTGTGAGCAGAGACAAAAGAAGGAGACAGAGTAAGTGCTTGAAGTCCACAGCCATCCATGTGCCATACCATCTATACATTTCATGAATTACAACCTAGGGAGCTGGCTAGAAACAATGCCTTTTTAAAAAAATAATAATCACGTTACAAAAGTTTCTGTTTTCAAATATTAAGAAGTTTTCTCTTTCTGCTGCCCTTGTTTTAAATAAAAGAAAACTATTTTATGAAAGAAAAAGAATTCTAGACAAGTCCTTGACCCTCCAGTGTCTCAGCATACGGGTGTTGTGGAAACCAACCACTGGCTTTGCTCCCTTTACAGATTAACACGCTTGGGACCAGCTCCCTGTCCCAGCCCCTGCACTGTCAAATGACAGCCTCAACTACACCTTAATAAGAACATATTTTCCACTCTTTTAAGTTCTTTAAGTTGCATCTTGAGAAGTACATGGTGCCTTATATAGGGACTAGATTGGTGGGTTTAGAAATAGCCAGTGATTAAGGTGGGCATTTCTGACCTTCTTACTGGCAGGAGCCAATCTGTGGGAAAGCAGTATCTGCAACACTAGCCCTACAGACAAGGCAAGGTACGATGCTGTAAACCAAACCCCATTCTGTTGTTGCGTTATTCAAGGAGCCCCATCAAATTATTACCATTATTTACACCCTAATAAAATGTGGAGGTCTTATTCAGGTTTCAGGTTCCATGGTGCCTGATTCCCTCCACACATCCAATGAAACACTGCTCTAAAGCTGATGGTAAAATGAAAACAGTAGGGAGAATTTAACAGAATTTGTAATGAATTCTTTTCAGACATATGCTTGTTTTAAATGTTTTCTCATAGCTGTTAGTATAGCAGAAAAAACAAAACAAAACAAAACATGAAACCAACCAGGACTTTCATTGTCTTTAAGTAAACAACATAACATAAATCCAATTTTGATAATTCCAGATTACAATGATGATGGTAACACTCCTCTCATCCCAGACCTCCTCTCCCAGTCCTAAGGTGAGGACAAGACACTTCCTTCCTCCAGCAAAACAGGATGGAGGATGGATGTCCCAACTACGATACTGGCCCTGTGTGCCCTGAGGTTCTACACATATGGCAACACTTTGTACAGGTGCTTGTAAACATGATACAATTTATTACTGTTTCTCCTTCCCAGTAAAACAGAATCAGAACTCTCATTTTCAAACAAAATTCCTTTTTTCCTAACAGCTGAGACACTTAAAAAAAATAACTGTAAGCTTTTTTTTCTGATTTCAGAACTGAAATGACCCCCAAAAGTAAAGACGTACTCCTCTTTTCATACACTTATGTTTATGTATATAGGTACGCATCTATTCTGATACCTGGTTTTGCTAAAGAATGTATGAGGAAACTCTGGTGTTGAACAGTAGCTTTCTCTTAACAAAGAAGAAAAGATTTCTCCCACAAATCTTACAGACATTGGAGTTATATAAGTATTGATAATTAAACAACATAATTTTACAGTGCTTACAACCTTGAGGAAAAATAAGCAGGAAGATAAATCTTATTAAAAAAAACCCCAAATATCACAAACACAGTTAATGCCTTTTTCAGGCATGATGGGAAAAAAATAGTCCTCTTTTTTTTTTTTTACTTTTCCATGCTATTTTAAATGATTAATGGTAAATATTTATCTACAATTAATGTTGATTTAATAGGCATATTCATGGATTTAGCTTGATTTTGGAATACGAAGAAAATTTAAGGAAAGCATGGGGAAAATATTCCAAAATATAAGGGAGTAGGTCAGATATAGCTCTCCAACAGTATCCCAAGAGGTCTTGCATCTTTGCAGAGTGTGACACATCCTCCATCCGCTTTAGGATTTAATTAAGGCACCATGAATGGATGATGAGATACGAGAGGGAGGTTATTGAGATTGTTGTCAGGAAAGAAGGCCAGCAAGCCGAAGAGACACACTTGGAGTGTCTGCCCTTACGTCAGGTCTGACTGGCACAGGGCAGAGCAGGAACTTAGAGAGCAAAGGACCCCAGAGTCCTGGTCCCCAAGCCTAGGAACCACACTTCTCTCTGGGTGCTGCTGCCAGGTGGCCCAGCAGCAGCAGCCAGCCATAGCATAGCAGCACGGCTTTTTCTGCCTACTGCAGAATGAGAGAAGCCAGAGTAAATTTTAAAAATTAAATCCAAAGCATATAAAGGTCTAGGGTTCAAACGTTAAAGCTGTTCAGCATATATGTTCCTCCTATGCTGACCTGCACTGTACCTTCAGCCACAGATCCACCAAGTTCTTGTTCGTGGATTCGAGATGAGGGCTCCACACAGCCCAGAGGCCAGGCTCCATCTCAGGCTCACCGGTAAGCAAGCAAGGTAAGGGTTCAGAGAAGGGTCAGATCATCACCCATACTTATCAGAAACCACTCCTGGCACCACCTGAAGGCAATACTGGCACAGTGTGGAAGCCCAGTTTCCATGAATGTCTTGATTTGGGTTCTCTCATTGTAAGAGTAAAGAGAAGACCATGATCATCCCTGCTTATGAGATGCTCTGTGTTGCAGTCAGCAGGTTCTGGCAGATGAGCACCACACAGGTACAGTGTTCAGAAATCAGGGCTGGCTTCCAGAGCTGGACAACTCTGCTTCACTCTGCTGCATGCTGTTTATACCCCAGAGGAATATAGGGAGCAGCTTATTCGAGAGCATCTCATATTCCATCTTTGATAACCCTGAAGCAGCTGGAGAACATTTCCACTTTGCAGGTTGCCTGAGGTTGATCCATGATAAAGTAAAAAAAATAGTATGCAAGATGCTACTGAATAAAAATGGCCCTGACTAGGGTCAAAATACAACCACACACTGGGTGACCACTAGCATCAGACTCACCACATGCAACAGACATGGCTCCACATGCAAAATGACTCTGGACACACTAGGAATATGTTTCCTGTTGAAGTGGGAGCATGATCAGTGCAGACAATGTGGGAGCCTGCAAGGATGGCATTGCAGACTTTAGCCGCTAGTGTATTAACGGTAGAGTTATGTTAAACTGGTTGTGCAGCACTGATCTTGAATATTTTCCTGTTTGGAACATTCCTTGATTGAAACAGTGTATGAGAAAACGTGTGTCTATTAAAACATAAAAACCAGTAAGCAAATTTAATTGCTTCTATAACCTTCTATACTAGGCATGTGTATCTTAATATAGTCAGGTATGAAACCTACATCAGATGGTGTAAGAGAGTACAGAACCGACTGAGAGTGCAGATTGCTATACTACAACAGATTGTACTGCCTTCTGAGGAATAAAACATAAGCAATACGCTCTACAAGTACCTGAGCAGCTATCCCAGCAGATGCACTTTGCAAGTGAGACCTGCAAGAGAGTGCAGCAAATGAGCTACAGCTTTCTGGTTTTGATGCAGAACACTACTTCGACATTCACAGTCTTTTTGGCACTCCACCTGTCCAAGGAAATAAGCCAGTCCCTTAGACAGCTCTTCAGACCGTGAGAGGTCCCCATGCAGGGACCATGCTGTCCTAAGTTTATGAGGAGAAGCTAGTTTCTCAAGAATGTGACTGGGAACCAGCTAAGTAAACAAACAAAACCATAACACATTGCTGCCTGAAAATATGTTATAGTTAATGCTAGCACAGGACAATTCTTACATACAGCAAATATTTTAGGACTAATTCTGATTACTCCCACTTGCTGCAGCAGTTGTATCCTCCTGGTATTGCATCACCCTGCTGTTGGAATATTACCAGTCTGTGCTGGAGTTTTATTCCCTTTCTCTGGGCCAGTCCTTTCATCTTCTCCCCCCCCAACTCTGAATGTTATTTATGCAAGTGTGACATGCAGTTACAGTAAAGTTCCTCGCAATGAATGGAGTGCAGGGCAGTGGTAAATTCCATTCCAAAATCATTTTGAATTCTAAAAGCTCCATTTAAGGGATAATGATGGGAGCAAAGGGCATTTCTCCAGGATTAATCACTGGCTGGGTGAGATGATAGCCCAAGGCAAAGCCACGGGCCATTAACCCCTGCAGGTCACCTTATCCCTACAGGAAATGCACTGGGTCAAGTTCACTGTTGCTATTATAAACTCTTATTGGAGAAAGAGGTTACACTTCTGTGTTTATATATGTCTTCCATTCCCATGTTTGTAATGATAGTGGATAGCTTTTGGCAATGCCTCTATATTGTACCATGGAGAGATGTAAAAACAAGTGCTATTGTTACATTTGATGCCAAAGACACAAGGTGGATTTTTAGTGTTTACAGGGAAACATTTAAGATTCTTGGTAAACGAATAAAAAATGAAATGACAGAAAAATATCACTATTAAAAAGACCCAGGGAAATTACATTAGACTCTCTCTTTAGTTGATATAAATCATCACATCTCCTCTAAAGCCAAAGGAGCTTCATGAATCCACACCAGCTGAAGAACTCAGCCAGAAGTTGAGGTTGAAACACACTGAAGTACACATTTTAGGCTTGTATCATATCTCATAGGGAATATCACATAAAGTACAAAAATACTGCTAAATGGGGTTTATGTGCTCATGAAAACAACGTTTTAAAGTGGTACCCAAATCCTCTATTATTTAAATAGCTCCCAGTCCTACAAACTTTAGTCAGGTCCAATAGTTTCTAGCCAGGACACCAGGCAAAGGTTTTCCAGGCAACTCACTGCAAGTGGAAAAGCTACCAGTGTAGCAATGTGGGGTGGAGCAGCAGGAAATTTGCTTAGTGTGAAGGTTTTTTTGTGCTGACAGTAGCCCCAGAGTTAAAATTTGGATCCAGAATAAGACTGTGCAAAAGCTTGAGGATATACAAATTTGAAGATCTTCCTGAACAAAAAGAAAGGGAGAACAGTGAAGGTCAAATCAGAGCTGGGTTTCTGTGTTTCATGCCTGCCTTCAGAGCCTCTCTTGAAACGTGCAAAAGAATTTCAGCTTGCATTAAAGAGCAAACAGTCCTTAGCCCCTTGCTAGAGAAGTATGCTGAGGACACGAGCAGTTCTTCAGTCTCGGTGCTCGCGGTGGCTGCTCGCTTCCCTTGGGGCTGCAGTGAGGACCTGTATCTGTTTGGGATGCACAGCCTGAAACTCTCTCTCTCTACCTCCAGCCTTTCTTTCCAGAGGTGGAGCAGGGATCACTGGTTTTATGATGTCCCTGCAGTTAGCAGCAGTAATCCCTTCTATAAAATTGTTTCCTGATTGAGGACTTGCACAGGAACAGCAGATTTAGGCTACCTCTCCATAGACTGAAGGGAGTTCCAATGCTCTTAGCTCCCATCTACAGGGCAAATCTGTTTTGGGGCATTTAACCCCCTCATTCTGAAGGTGTGCTGAAGTTCAGCGAAGAAGTGAAGATCCACTGAGCCACAGAAAGTGGCCGAGAGCACATCTCCATACCTAGCAGTGGAGGTGTCGCCTGGGATGGGGAGCCCTCGAGTCCAGCAGCTACTCCTCCAACAATTCCTGCATTTACACAGTTAGGATCACACAAACAGTGCATAAGCAGCCTTATAGCAGCCAGGATGTTACACTCTCCCTGAAGTAAAAAGAAATTTCAGTGCAGTGCGGAACTGTGGAGTTTTCCCTATTAATATTCCCTTCTCGCAAAGACTCTCCCGATGTCTGCCTCCCCTGGGGGAAGGCGCGTAAATCAGCAGAGCTGCTTATGGGGGGCTACAGGTCCCACACACACCAAGGAAGCTCCTTCCTGACCACAGTCAGGTGCTTCACTTTTAGAGAGAGCACAGATTTCAGATGGAGCCCCATCTCTCACCGTCCCAATTTACGAGCATAGGTGGCTCCCAGACTATCACATGTGGTCATTCATACCCTGCCTCTCCTCACGCGTTGTATGCAGCGTCCAGACAGCTAACACGCAGTTCTGATTTCCCTAAAGAGTTTTGAAGTTGCAGAGCAAAACTTACTTCCATCATTTCCTCATTTCAGAATACTACACTTCGCAGCTTTAATGTTCTTTTAATGAAGTTTTTAGGTGTAATGCAAACATACAAACATTTTAAACATACGGTAATAAAGTGCAAGGTAAATATAATTACAGTAGCTCTCATCAAATTGAAAGCTCTTTATTTTACTGTTAATTGACTAAAAGGATTTGCAAATGCTGAAAAGTTTGGCATCAATATCTAATAAAATACAGCAATAAGATACTAATCATCTTATGGGATCAAGTAGCTAGGTTTTAGATCACATGATATATGATCAAGTGTACAACTGCTGATGCCAATTGCTCTCTAATTAAAACCTAAACCAACATTAAAATACCACAACGGGCCAGGGCTAGACAAGAAAGAAAAGACGTTATCTCCATCCACTTTCTTTACACATTATTGTGAGGAAAGACCCAGTATGTGAGTAAAAAACAATTGTTCCTCATGGCCCTGACCCCTGTGAAGATGGAGACCAGCGTAAGGCAGACTCCAAAAGGAAAACCCTGGCAATCTCCTTAGTAGGGCCAGCCAGGAGGAGCAGCGTAAGGCTGCCTGCTCACTGTGCACGCTGGAGCAGGCACCGGGAGTTTTCCACCACTTGTCCTCCCATGAGGAATACGCAGTCACTTCATGGCACCAACCCTTCCAAAGCAGGCAGAAATGAAGTAAGTGAGGTACCAGATGTGACCTCTCCTCCTCCCCTCACCTTCCCACTTGCCTAGGGGGATCAAGGGAAAATTCTTACAGAAAGGCAACAGAAAATTGCCATCACAGCTGAGCCTGGACCACCTCCAACACATGATCCAACAGAGGAGAGAAGGCAGCAGGAGGAGCGGGCAGGTGTCTTGCTCTCAGAGCTACTCGCAGGTACCACAGGCAGCATCAGACCCTGGGGACTTAAATGCTGCCACGTGACGTGTCTGTTCAACTCCCCACTCAGTTAATTAAAAAAAAATTGAGACATAGAATACAGTCTGTTGCATATTTGGATGGCCAATACTTGGAACACTTAATCCAATTATTCATGTCCTGTAGAGTTTTTCAACCTATACATGTATTTTTTTAATATATAGATATATTGCTAGCACTTTTTCATCTGACTATTGAAAATCTGTAACAATCCCATTTTTCATTTTAAATACAAACTTCTACTGAAAAATAATCTGGTGGGTAATTTTCTTTTGCATCTGTGATGGGAGATGTGTTATGTATTTTAAATTTGAGCCAGGGGTTTCTCTTGCTATTTTGGTGGCTCAGAAGAGCCAGCAAGTAAGAATGGTTCATTTTACTGCTCTACAGTTTTAAAAAATTAAATGGGTTGGACCGTCATGAAAAGCTGAATAGTTTGATCTTTCTGTGCTTCGGCTAGGTATTGCTGCAGCCAGAGGAATTCAGATCTCCCCACAAGCAGCGCTGTAATGACAGGGTACCGCAGCCTGGCCCCAGTGGCAGGGGAGCTCTACTTCAGCCCTTACTCACTCTGACATGTTTAATCCAGGCTATAACTATTTCAGGAATAAGATTAGAAACTATGCAAGTCTGAATCTCTGTCCCATTGCACCAGCTTTATACTGATTTAACTGTGTTCGACTTACATGTGTCACATCGCGCTACGGGGGTGGGGGGTCAGGATCAACACTTCTTTTTGGCTGCCTCCGTTTCATGCCATGTTTGTTTAGCCTGCAAGTCCAGGCCACATCCAGAAAGCCAGTTCATAATAACCATCATATTTTCAGTTTTATTGATCAACTATTTTAATTTGCAATCAATACAATAATGAATGTCATTTATATATTCAAGCACCAAGGGAAAAAACTCTGTGAAGAACAGTCATCACCAGTTATAGCACATATAATAGCTTTGGACGCTTGAAGCAGAAGGAATTTCCTTCCTTCTCTTGAAGGACATCCAAAGCCTTCATTAATGTGTTTGGGCCCCATCCTCCACTCATGTCCATCGGTACAACCTCATGAAGGTCAGTGAAAGTCAGGCCAATTTAAACCAGCCCAGAATCTGGAAGTGAGACAGGTTTCCTTTTAGACCATGAACAATAGTTTAGACACAAAAACTGTGGATAACCATTTACACAAAATGCTAGACTAAAAAAAAAAAATCACCTTAAATAGAATGCTTGTATGTTGCTTGTTACATTCCTTACTATGTTGTCAGATGATGTCAAACTAAAATAGCTCCAAATATATTTGTTTGATAAATATCTTCTGTCCTTCTTTTATGACCTCTTATTTTCAAACAGGTAACGTGCTTGTTTTACTCAGATAAGCAGTGTGATAGATCAGACACAAGAGAATGTTATAGCGCACGGCAAAGGAATTCTGCTGCTCTTCAATGATGTTTCTAGCTGATCAGTAGCTTTGTCTTTAAAACATTCAAGAAAAAAGCCAACAGTGATAAAGAATCACATTTACATCACTGTGTTTAGGTTTATATTCCTCTTCACAAACAACGGGGACTTGGTAACTTAAAACAGTAGCACACTTTATAATGTGAGCCAAATATATACTTTACCTAGAGTTACTACATAAAAAATATTATAGATCATATAACAATATGAGAAAATGTCACTGCATTCATTTAAAATAGCTATTTGTGAAATTTGTGTTACCGTGCTTTGCTTGGGGCAATATATTTCCATGCTTCATGGAATTATTAATTCTCATTAAATTCTAATGATCCTGTCTGAAAAGAGCAGAACTAATTAACTGCTCCATTAAAGTTATTACTTACTCCTGATGAGGCCTGTAAATGCCTCTACTTTGTTAGGCCAGTGAAAGTTTTCTGAACTGCAACTCCTGGCATCTTCTCCCATCAGCAGCTTATTCCGTAACAGTAAAATTACCAGATCCTAACAACACCCATGTAGCCTTTGAGACTTACATCTTATGCCCTGAAATGAGTATTTTCCTCCTTTTACAACGAAAAAGTAAAAAAGAAAAAAGAAGGTTATGCTGGTGGGCAGGATGTGCAGAACCTGCATCAGAGAGGTGATGTCCAACCGGACATCCATCTGCCGAGGGCAGCCCATGGGCAGGTTCCCTCCAGGTTAGCAGGGAGGGCTTGTCGTGTCCCATCAAGGCTTTGGGGGTGTGACTGTGCCATCGCTTACAGCTGGCAGTGAACCGAGAACCCACACCTGGGCTGGACCGGCGTTTCGGCAGCCCGTCCAGGATTCAGGTTCCTATTTGTGCCTATATGGAAACCAGGTATTGAAATATCTTTGAGGATTTGGACTGCAGTGACTCTGTACCTCTACTGTCACTTGTAAAACTGAAAAAACTTTCCTACCTCACCAGAAGGAAGGCTGGGAAAAATGACGGTGACAGCGAGGTACACGCATTCTGTGTGCTTCAGGACAGACGGCAGAGCTGTGAGCAGCAGCAATGCCCGCAGAGCCGCATCTTCCCCCCCTGCTTGCACGCTGGGCTTAAGGGTCCAGCATAAACTGATAGTTTTAAAAGGTTACACGGCTGCCTCTGTAATCAAAAATTATATCTGCTTGAAGATCACCACGGCTGCGAGAAGCAACTTCCCTGACTCACACTAACGATGGGTAAAACAGCTTCGGCAGCTCTCGGTGGCTGGGGGGCCACGATCACCCACACTCAATGAGACATCGACTTATCCCCAGTGAAAACGAAGGAGGAAAAGCCTTAAGCAGAACTGATAAGAAAATCTTGCTGACTGACACAGCGAGCAAAATGCGACAGTTGCGTTCTCAACTGAGTAATGCTGAACAAATAATGTATGGACTTTTGTGTGTGAGAGCGATTTTAAATCTATACATGTAAAAATCTCCCATGATATGCCTGTACGATAATCTGACCACAGAACTGGAACAGAGTTTATTATTGCTACTACAACTCTGACCAAGAGCTACCCAAGACAAGTATCAAATATTTTAATCCATCAGATAATAATTAAAATATAGATATATTAAAGAAATTGAAAAATGTGTTACTTTTGTGAGCTGACATCACAGTTATTACATTATTTACATACACTGAAGAAATTATTTTTTTAATTATTTGCTCAGCTTTATTATTAAAACATTTTTCAAAGCCTAACTGTTTGGGGCTTTTTTTCAGGGCTTGCTTTTTTCTATATAAGGGCTGAATTTTTTGAGAGAAATTGAATGCTTCTTAATAATGCTCCCCAGATAGTAAACACAAAATTTTTTAAACATTCAACTCCTATTATTCCCCAAGACATACCTCAGCTTGCGTAGGCTTCTGCCACAGAAAAACTTTTTTATATTGGCCATTGATATGCTGGAAAGGATCAGAACTTAGATTTGCAGCCTAAATTGGCAAATACACACCATATTTCTACTCATTATATGCCAGTCTCAGCTATTTAAGCACTGAGGATTGGCTGAGAGTTTTGGATGCTTCCCTATAATAAACTAATATAATCTGAAATACTGATTACTCTGGAAATACCAACACTTTTTCACTTCCTAAGTCATCCCTTCCAGTCGTCGCTAATACCTAGAGATCGATTCTTAAAATCAGCCCCTCGTCCCAGCCGCTTGGAAAAGATTTTGCCAGATGTCTGCAGTTGCAATGTTTAATAGCCCAGGCTTTCCCCAAACATCTCGCTCTTCTCCGCTTTCTTCTGGTCTCCACACATACCGGGCACCCCTAGGAAGGCAGCTGACCCGTTTGTTTGAGACAATCCTCCCCAGTTAACGGTCAAATGCACTTTGTTCAGTGGTGCGCAGGAGGGATGCTCCACAAAGAGGACGGTAATGCTATTTTGGGCCCCAAGGCAAGTGTGCAAGGAAGTATCTATAGGTGAGGAAACGTCAAATGATTTGAATTTTCTCCACAGCAGAAGCAGCAATAGGAGGTATAGCACGCTGGCGTCCATGGATGGGGACTCCACTACGCAGGCAAGCACCAGGCATAGCCCTGGGCTCCGCTGCTTCCTGGTAGAGGCATCGTCGTTCCTGGGGAGGACCTGGCTCCATCACCCACACCAGCGCAGCGTTTCCACCACCCACACACTCCCCAGAGAGCTGTGCCACTTGCCGAGGGCTTCCAAAATAGCAACTTCCCAACCCAACATTAAGAGTTTTTGAAAACATTTGCAACCAATTTCGTACTTAATTAAACCCAGATTTGCTCTATTCAGCCATTTGTTCTATAACTTTTAAATCTTTTTTTGTTTAAAATTTTAGGGTTTTTTTCTAAGTCATGTGTAAGCTTTAACTGTAAATAGGTTCACTGCAGCTCTGATCTTCCTCCAGCACCTGCCAGTAAAGACAATTTTCAAACACGAAGGCCTAATGTGGATCATAACATTTCAAGGTGGGACCAGTCCCATGGCACTGCCAGCAGAGAAGCCCATGCCAAATCATACAGCTAGTAAATAGAGTGGCATCAATTCCTCAAAAATTTCCATAGTGAGAGTTTTAGGAAGAGATCCAAATAACCCCATCAGTAAATCTCGCTGAGTAGGTGATACATTTACAGTCGCCAGATATTTCAAATGGCCTTTCTCTCACATATGGTTACACTCTACAAATCTAAAAGTTACACAAACTAGATATGCCACCAAGTTTGTAGCTGTCCTCTTTCCTCTGTTCAGAACAAATGTAAAAAAATTGTGTGGCACAAAATCATCATTCTTTTTTTTCTCAACAGGACAAGAAATCATTATTCATGCTTTTCTTTAAAAATCATTATTTCTACCAAGAAAGAGAAATAACTTGTCAGAAGAAAAACTGTCTATCTTGAGCTTCAAGCCAGGCTTCTCCTAACTTTGGAGCATAGTCTTCCTAACAATATCCATTTCTCTGGCTCCCAAGCAGCATCTCTTACGGCTCTTACCCTTGGGCATGCAAATAAGGAAATCTCAGTTAAAATGAAGCTCCTGCTCACCAGGGACCAATTATTGATTTTCTTCCTTCCTTTACTCTATGAATGGAGCAGACAGGATTTCAAAAACATTTGGAAAAAAAAAAATTTGACCTATTAAAAACAGCTACAGTGAATTGAACCAAAAAGATAGCCCTGTCTTGCCTCCATTTCCGGTGACTACTATAATTTTGCTGAGAAATGAGTGGCCTATGTTCACTGAGTAAGGTCACAGAAACACCACTGTGCCTTGAAGAACAGCTGGGATCACAGACGTCCTTAGAAGCCACAGGAACCTATGCTCAGCACTAGCCCTGGACGAATGAATTCATCCTACAAAACCAGAGGTAACCAACTGTATAATGTGCTGCTATGTCCCACAGACAGGCTGCAGGTGCCACAGGAGCTACGGGCTGTCCTTCCCAGAAAACAATGGCTGTTTTACCTAAAATGAGAGTTTAAACCCCTCCTCTATCAACCTGTGAGATGTGAATTTATGTCCAGTAAAATGAAAAACCATCACATGAGCAACAATTAATTGTCTGTCTGGTCTTGAATGCAAGCAGTGATTCATTTATTATTACAATAGATACCAGCTAAACCCATTTATGCATTAGAATCATCTCAGTGCCTTAAACTGACTTTCAGAAAAGCTTTCCTAGGTAGCACACATTAAAGTGAACTGCTAGAAATTTCACATCTGACATACAGAAAACACGCTGGTCTCTAGTACCTCCAAATTGTTATTAAATATTGTTATAATTGTTTTAAAAAAAAAACCACTCTGCAATTTCTCGAAACGATGAAATCGGTATCATTTGCCATCATCTGCTGCTGCTGGTAGGAGACCATGCGCAGGGAGTGCAGATGCCGATGGGCGGCTGGCGCAGAGGCCAGAGCACAATCCCTACAGTCCGGCCTGTAACAACAGCCACGATGAGATTTCCCAGACCACATCCAAGCACTCGGGATCAGAGATCGTTTGTCAGTCATTACACACATCGGAGAAAATGCCTACTCTCTGAAAGCACTGCTGCATTCTAGCAGTTTTCTTTCTTCAATAGCACACCCGCACAGCTGCTTGGTTTTTCAATAGTTGTTGTCTGTGTTCTGCAAATAACACCCCGTCTCTTTTAGGCAAACCGGCACTGCAGACTAACAGACCAGAAGTATTAGCTTGACAGTCACATCAAGCTGAGTAAGTCCAACTGCACATACAGCAGCATAAATACAAAATCCACAGCATTTAAAAATATCACCACGACCTTGATATAAATCAAGCTCCACGACTCTGTGCCATATATGCATAAGCTTCAGCTTAAGTAAGTCTGAGTCCTATGAAAGGATGAGACTTGCAAATTCACCTTCTCACTCTCATTTGAAGAAGTGTGCAGGGCTAGACATAAGGGAGTCATAAGGAGGGAAGTTTAACCCGAGTTTAAAAAAAAACATGTGAAGGAAATTTGCAGATCTTGTATCCAGAATAAATATATTATGCCATTCTCATAAATATTCACTTTTTGAACCTGTTCCAAAATTCACCAGAAGTCTTACTAGTTTTTTCTGGAGTTTAGGCACTGTGTTTAAAGGCTTGTAGAATAGTTACCCAAGGAATTTAGTAAAATCCCATTGTTTTAAATTTTGTTTTAAATTGTTTTAAATTGTAAAGTTGGATTTGACTAGTCACTGAAATCTGACTGCAACCCATTTAACCTAGGATTAAAAGTTAAAAGAAAAGCCAGTGGGCATTTAACATGTATTATTTCTCTGCTTCCTACAAGGACAACCCACAGCATGCCTGCCAATTCAGGCCCATGATCTCCATGACAAGCGTCGCTCCCCCAGGTGCCCTTCCTGTGTGGTACGCTCCTGCCACAAGCAGTTGTCCACGTCCCACCCGCAGCTGACTTTCAAGGCTGGTTGCTTTCTGCATCAGTGAGACTCATGACCTCACATATGGGAACTTTCCTCTCTGACATTTTGACATCATCATTTAAAAGGTGGTGTTATCCTGACAGGTTCTTTAAAGATGGAACAAAGAAATAGTATGGTTTGACTTCTTAGGAAGAACAGTAAATGAACCTCCTGCAACGAGTCAACTGTTGCATATCTTTATCAGTGACATAGACAGCGGGATCGAGCGCACCCTCAGCAAGTTTGCAGATGACACCAAGCTGGAGTGGTGCAGTTGACACACCTGAGGGACAGGACGCCATGCAGAGGGACCTGAACAAGCTTGAGAAGTGAGCCCATTTGAACCTCAGGAGGTTCAACAAGGCCAAGTGAGGGGTCCTACACCTGGGTTGTGGCAATCCCAGATATCAATACAGGCTGGGGGATGAAGGAATTGAGAGCAGTCCTGCGGAGAAGGACTTCGGAGTACCAGTGGGTAAAAAGATCGACATGAGCTGACAATATGCGCTTGCAGCACAGGCGGCCAACCACATCCTGGGCTGCATCAAAGGCAGCGTGGCCAGCAGGTTGAGGGAGGTGATTCTGCCCCTCCGCTCCACCCTGGTGAGACCCCACCTGGAGTACTGCGTCCAGCTCTGGAGCCCCCAACATAAGAAGGACATGGACCTGTTGGAGCGGGTCCAGAGGAGGGACACAAGAATGATTAGAGGGCTGGAACACTCTCCTACAAAGATGGGCTGAGAGACTTGGGATTGTCCAGCCTGGAGAAGAGAAGGCTCTGGGGAGACTTTACAGTGGCCTTCCAGCCCTTAAAGGGGGCTTATAAGAAATATGGGGACAAATTTTTTAACAGGGCCTGTAGCAATAGGCCGAGGGGTGATGGCTTTAAACTGAAAGAGGGAAGATTTAGACTAGATATAAGGAGAAATTTTTTACTGTAAGGGTGATGAAACAGTGGGACAGGTTACCCAGAGAGGTGGTAGATGCCCCATCCCTGGAAACGTTCAAGGTCAGGTTGGATGGGGCTCTGAGCAACCTGATATAGTTGAAGACATCCCTGGTCATTGCAGGGGGGTTGAACTAGATGACCTTTAAAGGTCCCTTCCAGATCAAACTATCCTATGATTCTATGACTCTAACTCCTGATCTGTGGAAGCCAACGGTTTATGTGCGGGGGAAGGTGAAGGATTTGTGCCCAGTTACCATACAAATCCAGAAGAAGGAAAAAGCATATAAGGCTTGTCGCTGAAACTGGCAGCAACTGCAATTAAAGGGGAATGAAAGCAGTGATATAAATCAAGAATTACTGAGAAACGGAGTATCAGGTAAACGGAGACGTAAAACGTGTCTTTTTTTTAAGAGGAAAAAAAAAAAGTGTTCACGTTGCCCTCAAGCTGTTGACCAAGATGCCCCTATACAAAGACTATATATTACGGAAACCAAGAGTGGGGAACACAAATCTTAAAAAATAAATACCACCCAGGCAAAGACAGGCAAGCTTCTTTATACGTCTATCCACCTACACAACAGACTGAGTAATCAAGACCAATCACCTCTTCGCTTCAGCTGTCATGCACAGAAGTGGCCTGTGGTCCTGCCACAGCCCACGCAAGCTCCAGATCCAGCTGTGAAGGTTTTGGAAAGTGGGCAGGGTCCACAGGCTCTGAATGAAGGCCTGGGAGGACACCACTGCCTCCTCCCAAGCATGGACCTCCCAAACCCTCTCCTTGCTTCCCAGGAACCTGAAGGGAGGCAGCAGGCTACATTTTAACCAGGAAATCCTGGTACCTGGCCTTTCTGTTCTGAGAACAGCCAGAGCTGGTGCCACTGCCCGGTGATGGCAGCTGACGCACCCAGGCCTTTTGCGGGCCTCAACCTTGGGTCTCCTCTAGTGGGCATGTTGCTGCAGCATACCAGCTGCACTGCATTCAGCATAAAATACAGCAGCAACAGCTATTTCCTGTCAAAAACTGGGATGAGGTGCCTTTCATGAAATACCCCAAAGATTTTCAGAGTCCCTCTTTTTTTCTTTTTTTTTCTTTTTTTTTTTTTGCCAGACTCCAGCCACAGGAGTATCACCAGGAAATAAAAGAGGTAAGTTCAGACGATACTGCCAGCCTGAATCCCCCAAATTCAAACCAGCTTCCCAGGAGAACAGCTTAATCATTGCCCCATATACTGATCTAGAGGGGTTTGTTCTTGCATAGAGCCTTTCTTAAAGCACCTAAAGAGCTTTTGGGAGTAGAACATCAGCAGAGACATGCTCAGGAGATTCAGCTCATTTACGAACCATGAACTCAAGTGCATGGATCTGGACCTGAGGCTTCATGTCTTCAGTAACAATTCCATATTTAATTAGCATCTGATGGAGTTCACTGGTTTAGTCCATTAAAGACAGTGGTTCAAAAACATAAAGAAGGATGCGAAACCTTACTGTAACTGGTTTAATTCCTGTTCAATGAGTCAGAATTCTACCATTCTTCAAACACAGCTTTAGCCTCTGAGTCTTTCTCCTGTATTATTTTGGATTCTATTTTTAATCAATGAAATAATTTATTACATTTTAAAAAATTATTAACAGTTTTAATGGGGCATGCAGCATAAAGTACTGTTTCCTCTTAATTCAGACTGTTTTTTTCAGTTTAATTGTTTCCAAAATATTAATGATTTCTATTAAGCAGAGACATGCAGGAGTCAAGTTGCTGAGCTAATTTTAAAAGCTTTACTTTAAATGATGCAATTTACCTTTCTATAGGTCTGGTTTGCCAGGAAAACATGATAAAAGGAGATTTTCTACAAAATCAGGAATCGTTCTGGCTCTTCCAGGTGCATTTTTAATGCTAACAAGTGTAAGGTATTATGGCCTAATTTAAATTTAACCAAGCACATGCTTGCTAAAATTAATATTGAGAGTTCTTATGGAAACATCAACTCTAATTTTTTGTAAATTGTATTTTTAAATTTCAAAGCTACATTTAAAAGCAGTAGAAATCCAAACTGTAGACGGCATGCAAAACCATATTAATTTATGAATATGTTATTTCTAACGAGAACGGGTAGCATAATTCTATAATGGTAGTTTGAGGTTATCTTAAAAGCACCTCTGCCTTTAAGACCAAAATTGTGTCTGCAAAAATTTATCACTAATTTATGTTGACGTTGTTAATTAAAACATTTTCATGGAAAAGTTGATATTTGTCACATTGTTTTCAGGCACTCTGATACCAAAATAAAGAATAAAAAAGTGAAAATGACTGCTTATTCTATCCCTTTTCAGTACGTTTAACAACCTCATTTCTGAGTGCTGTCATATAGCTAGACATACAGGAGCTATGAAATGCACTTACAATTTATTGCCTATAATTAATTACACTCACAATCGTTTACAAGGAAAAAATTGTACCAATAAAATGGAGACCTTTTAAAAAGAACTACATATTACTTTGAAATGATAGGCTTCTCTAGCACTTTCACTACCACGTTTTGGCTAAAAAGTTTCCTGTTCAAATAGTGAATTCTCTGCCTGGGCCCGTCCCTGATCTCCTGAGAGCTCTGACTTCAGCCTTGCTGCAAAAGCTGCATTCTTCAACAGTGCAGTGTTAGCAACAAACAGCATTTCGTTGCGACTCTTGGTATAGCTGTGGTCTTGTGATTTTTTTTTTTTTTTTTAAAAGCTCGGAATGAACAGATTACATGAAAAATTCCGCTTCCTTTCCACAAAATTAATTTCCAACTTCATTTCAAACGGTTGAAAAATGATTTAGGGATGCAAAAGGCAAATAAAACCCAGTTGGTTTACAGCACAGATTTTCTAGGCTGATACGTTGGTTTTGTCTCCTGTTTCATATTTCTAACGCTCAACATTGATGAAATTAATAGTGGGATTTTATATCAAATGTTAAACAGCGCAAAAGAGCAGTCACCCATCAGAACCAGGAGAACCTTTACAGGTTAGTAGAGCAGAGTTCCTCCTGCAGCTCTATTAATAACCGGCTACAAAATCCATTGCTTCTATAAATTGTTGTGAAACGGGGAGGGGAATTAAGTATAGTGAGGGCTTTGTTCTGGTGGACGGGTTTCGTGGAAAGCGAAATGGTAGTTAGTATCAAACCCACTTATTCAAGAGAGTGAATTGGGACAACAGAAATCCCCCAGGAATTCCGTTGCAGGAATTCTGTTGCACAAGCAGTAAATGTGTTTCCCAAGGGATTTTTTTTTTTTTTTTTAAATCTAAGGTTTAAATTTATTTAAAAATGTGATTCCTAACTTCCCTAGTGAAAACAATGTCAAGCACGCTGTTGTCCTCTCGAGTATGTAAACACACAGAATTAAACAATAGCATCGCTAAGTGTGAACTTTCTCCATTCATCTTAATGGACTGTTAATTATGACCACTTAAATGCCCACAGTGTTAACCATTTCACCGCTGACTGCATTTCACCCAAAAGGGCAGTTTATAGATGATTTATCCGCAGGCAGGTAGATGTAAAACTCACAATCGATATACAGTTAAGTGGACTAAACGATTAATAAGGTTGTGAATAAAGATTATGCAGCGGGCTGCAAAGTCTAATAAGCGTCTCCTGAAGTTTATTCTTTTCAAGGATTCGAACAAAATGATTCTTTCAGTGTCAACACTGCAGTGTTACTGTTTGAGGGGCGTAGAGGTTCAAATAGGAGGGTGCTGGTTTTGTAGTGCGTTTTCAGGTAGCAGAAAGGCTGGCAAAGTGTAGTTAACTGATTGATATTGCACATCCAAAGGGATGTTGGAATATGTGATGTCAGGATACAATAAGTTGGGGGGGTTCAGAAATTTCTGCAAAGCGATATGAGAAATGAAAGAGAAATTATTTTAAGAAGACGGGTATATCTTGCAAAAATTTCTCCAAGATATTAATTATTCCTGCTTTTAAGCTGATGCTATGAATGGAATTAACAGATATTACAAACTGAATCACTTTTTGGACATAAATATTATAGATGCATTTGTTTAGGGGAAAAAAAAAAAAACACCCCACAACCAAAAATCCCAGTGGTTTAGAAGAATTTAGCAGAACAGAACAATATTTGGAGTACAGTCCTGACAGGAATTACATTTTTAATATCACATGTACTGCATAAGTAATAATTACCACAAGTATTTGAATCAAATTGATCTTGTACTGCAAATTTAAGCTCTTCAAAAGTTCTAGTGCTAGTTTCTTCTCTCTTGAGCAAATGCATCTGGTATAATATACACAGCTTTACATTTCATTAAGTCTCCCTGGTTCCCCACATTCCCACTGGCATCACTGACTATTTGAGGAAAGCCTTATAGCCAAAAGGGACCCTGTCCATTTCTTCTGTCCACAGCGCAGATTTTTCAGTGGTTCCTTCTGGCAGATCCTATGGTTGTTTCATGCTGGCACAAATCCTGAATGTGGCCAAGTAGATCTATTATCAACCCAACGCTTGCCTACAGTTTTATTTTCGACACCTGCATTACAGCAGCCCCCTGGGGGTGCGCGGTAGGCTGGCTAGCCCAGGGAAAAGCAAGAGTTCACAACGTTCACAACATGCAAACCCCTCTTCTGTACTTTCTCAATCTGTTCTGGTAGTTACAACCATTGCCGCTGCACTGCCGCTGGCCACCCTTGCAACACGGATACTCAATTTTTGCAGCGTAACTCTTGTTTCCAGAGTACACGAAACAGCCAACACGCCACTCTGCAACGGTTAGAAAATGACGACGCCATCTGCTAAGTAAAGCAGCTCTGAACGTAGAAACCATTTTCCAAAACCAGGAGAACCCAACACCTACTTGTGTTGAAGTGCACAGTCTGTTCTCCCCGTTTAGGCACTTTAAGGTATCAATATGTTTTTAAAATAAGGAGTTGTAAATGAGCAGTCAGGCCTATGTGGTCAGGATGTAACGCTGGCAAGAACAACAGTACGTGGGCTGGTGCATTGGGTCTACCACCACTCTCGAGACCCCCCTGATAGTTACCATAGAGATAGTAGGAGCCACAAAGAGCTTCGATCACATTACGGGCTGGGAGGGGGTCAATTTGTATGCGCGAGCCCCGCTGGGATTGAAAGAATGCAGAGGAGGACAGGAAAGATAATAGAGAGAAAAATAAGTGAAGGGAGAATACAAGAAACGAGAAAAATGAAAGAAAGAAAAGAAAGAAAGGGAGGGGGAGAGAGAGATGAGGGGAGGGGGCAACCAAAGGGAGTGAGGGATCTCAGAAGCAAAAAAGCCAGCAGAGAGACCAAGGGGAAGTGAAGAGAGAAGGAGAGAGAAAGCCAGTGAGGAAATTCATCTTGCGCAGACAGCGCTTGTGTCACTGCGGGACAGGAACCGCTGCTCCAGAGGAGCTGAGACAGCGGCGCGGCCAGCTGCGGGGACAGCAGGGATGGATGGATGGATGGATGGATGGATGGCTGCATGGATGGATGGATGGATGGATGGATGGATGGATGGATAGATGGATGGATGGATGCTTGCAGCACCTGACCCATGCTACGAAAACTGCTCCAAACGCGCAGCAGAGCAATGAGATGAGATCACAGAGAGGAGAGGGGGGTTTGCTTTCACATGCCCATGAGTGAACAGCCTGGATGTGATGTTGACTGAGCCAGCACCACAAAGGCAAACAGGTTGCTTTCTTCTTTGGACTCCTCAACCCAGGGCACTGAGGGTTTGAGGCTGGACAGGTTTTGCCTCTGAGAGCTGTGACTACCTGGAGCTTGTGGGGCTGGAGCTTCAGCAAGTACTCTGGGTCTCCGGGAGTGCCACGGCGACCTCCGCAGCCCCCACTGCTGTGTGCTCACCTACACTTACCCTGTCGGATTGCTGCGTATGCCTTCGAAAACACTGGCAGACCTTTCTAAACTGAGACAACACCTGGATCCGTACTCCAAAAAGGCTGAGGAGAACACTTTGAATGACTATCTAAATCAGCAGAGCATCCAAAATACCAGACCCTGGAAATAATCCCTTACAGATGTCTGTGTGACTGCTCTATCATTGCAAAAATCTGTTGTGACTCTGCAGGTTAGTAATGGCATGGTTGAAGTCCTCTCATCCTTCAAAAGGAACCCCAGCAGAGTCAGAGAGAGAAGTAATAGGATTCAATGCATAACTGATAACATTTAAAGAAAAAAGTCTTATTTTGTGGCATGTTCGTAGCCCCCGTTCCTCCCAAAAGGTAAGGATAACAAAGAACGTCCAGCTTTTGCAGTCTCATCAATGCTGTAGCATCACTTTGTGCTGCAGCAGCTCACCTTGCAGGTCTTCCCAGGACACACACAGCTTCACAGCCTCGTGTTGGGATTCAGCTTCAAAACTGGGATTTCAGTATGTCCACAGATCTCCTCCTGGTGCTACGAGGAACGCTCCAAAGTTTGGCCAAGCAGCAGGCTGCTGTTGCATAGCATAGCCTTGTGGCTGAGTGGTAAAAGAATTTTTCTTGGAGAGAATGATCATCTGCTGAGTTTTCCTAAAATACACCTTTTTTTTGCAGCAGGAGCATCACAGTACTGTTCACCTTCAGGGACAGCCCATTCAGCCCCATGAGACGAAGACAACATCCTGTAAAAGTTCTTACAGAGAAATAGATTTAATTATGTTCAGTGAAAATCACCACAGATTTCAGAGGGCAACATACTCCACAATTGCCAATAGCACCCACTGGCCCAGCTGCAGCATCATGTGCTCAGTATATTACATAGACCAGACTAGAACTGATTATGAAGGGTTTGATTTTTTTTTTAAATGAATTAATATTATTTTTGTATCATTTCACTTCTGAAGCCAACTGTCAAACTGACCATAAATTAGATTTCTCCCTCGCATATTACCACCAAAGGCAAGTTACCCCTGAGATCAACGGCATTGCCTGTGAGTTAAAAGCACACAGATGTCTGAGAAATAGTAAAATTACTGAAGTATGTAAAAGCCTCTAGAAATGCTGTAAAGCAGCTTTTCCATATATAGCAATATCACCATTATAAGCCAAATATACTGTGATTTTAGCTTAAAAAGCCCTCCAATGCAACACAAACTAAATTGAAAACATTTTCAGTTCAGAGGAATATACTCTTCACATAAAGCTGTAAACTATAGCATGGAAATCACACGTACAAAATTGTAAAGAGAAGCCCAGAGTTTTATGCACAAGCTCCCAAATTGTCCTGTGCATTAGAACTACTCTTTTTTTTTTTTTTCCTATGCAATTTATAATACAGAATAATTTTTAAAAGAGACGGTGCTGGCCCTGCCATAGATATACTCAAAGATTTTGAAGCCTGCTTCCAGCCCTTCGCTTATCACCACCACACATGTAGGGAGGGGATCCTCCAGTAAGCCAGTCCAGTAGTTTCCATCCAAGCCCAGCCCAGCCCCAACAGCTTCATCTCAGGCTGCTGAAGTCATTAAGCTTTTTATGAACATCTACTAGCCATATGAATCCTCATTTCCAAAGCACTTACAATTTTTTCCACTACAAGAAAACTTTCCAAAAGCTGGGTAATAGGCCCCAAACACTTCTTTCGGCTCTAATGTGAACTGGAAACTAAAAAACCAGCCAGCAGGTAATTTGTACAAGGCTCTTAAATCTTGAAAATGAGGCTATTCATTTTCTAATAATAAATCTTTACTGCAGCTAATCTTATCTTCTTTCCACAATAAACTCCTAATTATTACCTTTCCAGCCAGCATATCTGTGATTTTAAAAGCGTGTGATGGCGGTAAAAGCAAGCACTGGGTCTTAGAACTGAGAAAAAGGAAATACTTAGGTTAAGCATACAGAAGATCCTTGTTTTTTAAGGTCTGAACAACATGATATAACGGAACAAGTTACAGTCTGGGAGCGAACTATTTGTACTAGGGAAGTCAAGGACAGTCACGGCAGCTCTTGCGCCTGACGGCTCCAGGGAAGCTCCACCTTCTGCTTGAGGCAACCTGCACTGCCCAAATGAAAACAAAAGAGGAAAAGTACTTTTTTTTCTTTTTTTTTTTTCCTTTCTTCATTTTAACTTAGACCGGGTCAAACCCAGAATCCATCACTAAATACTAAAGGCAAATGAATAAAACATTTTTGCAAATATTTGTCTAAACTCAGAACTTTGCACATCATTAATTACGAGTTTTATCTCTCATTTATACTGGAAGTACCTCAGGGCCAGCAACCCTGTGAGGCCCACCAGGACCAAGCACGGTGGGTGCAATGGCACAGACCTTTTCTGTATCACTTCCACTCCGCTGGGGCTAGGCAAATTACAGAGAGTATCTGCAAAGCTGATTTCTGAGTTTTGGAACGTTTGCATCACCCAAGACCAAAAAAAAAAAAAAAACCAAACCCAAAAAACAACCCAATGTGAGATAAACTATGTCCTCAAATAAAACTGCAGATCTGAGTTTTGAACAGCAGCTACTTGTTACTGCCTATTCTCAATCAAGCTGCAGAAGAAGAAATATTTAGAGAAGCGATCTGAACGACACATCTGTCTGAGAAAACCAGAAATGTTTTCAGGGAATTTGTAAAAAGAAAAGGACACCAAACCTCATCACTCCAGTTTTTCTGCCATTTTACTGTGCCACTTTGCAATCACTTTTTAAACAGTACAACGGATTTAACTGCACTGATTTTTAAACATATTTATAACAGCACTCAGCTTGTTAAACCTATTATTCCTTGCCAATATATGCCCTACTCTAATAAGCATTTAATAGCTATTTGCAGAGATGGTGTGGCAGTGACCCAACAAGAAAACAAAATAGCCAGAATATCCTGGCCATTCAGAGTAAAATATAAAATCACCAGTCCCCTTGGCCTCAGTTATTTGGCAGTTGCCAGATATTCCTCGCCCTTCTGGAAGGTGTGGACAGAAGTATTCCCACATACTTCCCTGCCTGATTACCTGTTACAGTGCAATCTAGCTCCCAGGTTTTGTCACCAAAACTATGATGATGATAAAGTAATATAATATTTAACAGAAAAAAAAAGTATGAGCCCATCTCATGCAACAATGCTTTGGTATATTAGGGCAAATATGAACTTCGTGAATAAAAGCTTTATTCTTTACAGGAAAAATAGGGTACAGTTGTTTCTCTTTTCCTGGGAACACATTTCTTTCAGGGAAAATACATATTTTGAGTCATCATTAAAAAGACATTTTTTAAGCTTATGTGCTTTGGCAAGCAGATAAGTTAAATTAATTTATTTCTTCTATTTATTTCTACAAAATGTCTTTGTCCTTCACATTTGATGGACAAAATACAGAGGTATATCTCCTTAGTCGTTCTTTGCACCCTGTTTCCTCTCTGGAACCCTACATACCTTTCCCACATAAATCGGAGTTTCATGACATTTAAATGCATTTCCTTAAGCTTTCAACAAATTTGATACGGCTTTCATCTCTGGGCCCTATAGCAGTCCCCAAACTCCCAGTATTACTCAATCTAGTTGAAATCTTCCTGTTTCTTAGATAACAGTAACAATTTGAGCCGAGCGTTGCTTTAATTTTTAGAGTAAGGTCTGGCCATTAAGAAGCCAGGGCCTGCTTTTCCAGGTTATTGTTTCTAGTCTACGCATTTTTTTCCTCACAAATGCAAGTTTGTAATTTTAGCCTCTGACAGAGCTTGTCATTTGCATTTTAGTAATTTTGCTCACTCTGCTTTTCACAAATACTGTTCTTTTGAGATTCCTGCATGCTCCAACTGTAAAATATGACTAGGAAGCTGCATAGCTTCATCGTGCCTTTTGATCCAAACAGTCTCAAGAAATGCTGTACAAACACCAGGACGCCTATGAAACAGATGCTAAAAATATTTTAACATATCGGTCCACGGGGGAAAGTATGGCACTGAGAAATTAAAGCAAAAATGTTCAGATATGGAAAGTGGAGCCGTAGCTAGGTACTGAAATAATCAGAAACTGCACATGCAGCACCTCAGAATTTCCTTGAAAAATTAGAAACTTGAATAAGAACAATACAGTTCCCAATAGGAACCTTATCCTTAGCAATTAGGATTAGAAGTGGTGCCCAAATTGACATTAAAGAAATCACTAAGTGAATAAAATCGAGCAGTTAAGCCTTGCAATCCTATTCTTTAATCTTCAGACAATGCTCTCCAGCCATTCCTGCATTATTTTTATTAGCTGCCCTTGGCTTTTTTAAGTGTGTTATTTCTGCTGAGCTTATCTACCAAGGAGTAGGTCCAAAGTAAGCAAACAGCAAGGAGGAAATAAATAAATAAATAAGCCCAGGGAAGGAGCCTTTCTGAGCCTCTGTAGCTGAACCACTGGCTTATTGTCTCTGCTGTCACCACGCACACACCCCATTCAGTAGGTTGCGCCTTTAAAAAAAAAATAAAATTATTTTTAAAAATTGGGAAGGCCTAACCAACATTAATAGCCTTACAATTCTTAGGGGGGAAAAAAAAAAAAGGAAAGATATTTTGCAGTTATACGAAAAACAAAAGGCATCTGAAAGCAGCATGTTGTATTTGTTTTCATCATCAGTTTGCGGGGGGGGTGTTTAAAAAAAGAAAAAGAAAAAAGACAGACAGCTGTTAATCCATTTTAGTAAAAGTCGGAAAAATCCTGGGGACTTTCTAAGCCTAATTTCAGCCTAGAGTGATTTTTATGGCCAAACAATGAATCCTTAGAATAATTGGTTCATATCATGAATACACAACAAACTCTGAACCCAGGGCCTGATCCAATTTCCAGGGTAATCGGTAGGAATACCTCCTTTGACTTCGGTGACAGCAACAATGTACTGTATCATTAAAAATAAAAAAATCTTTACAAATGTGTTCTGGGTGAATACAGACCAATTGTTTGTTTATGTTGAATGAGCTCTAAAAGTGTTTTTTGCAGCATTGCACGTGACTTACATCGATGCAAACAAATCAATATAAATCATGGGTAGAAAAAGCACCATCGCTTAGGGAGGTACTAAATTTCCAGACCACAGTATTCAGATTATGATTATTTATTGCCATTGTACGTAGATGAAAGGCTGTGGCGTTCCTTCCCGTCTCATTGCTCCGTGCCAGCTGAATTCTGCGAGAGGGATGGTGTTAGAAATGGAAGGCTACAGTAATGTTAACTATGCTGTTTCCCTCCAACATCCATTTTGTTCCAAAGAAACACTTGCCAGAGATTAAAATATTCAAGATGGCTGTTTTCTGCACCCTTTCTGCGAGCTCTACAGTTTTTCACGTTTCAAATATTCCAGCTCCCCGTTTTATAGAGACGACTCGTATTTTACTCCCCACTTCATCTGCCTCCCCAGTCATTAAATATTGGCCAAAGTTCAAAGGGGGTTGCAGAAAAACTGCTTTATTTCCCGCCCGGACACCGACGCGACCCTCCGGACGCCGTTTCGGTCGGATGCCTCCCACATAGCCCAACCCGCCGGGCGAGGATGCGCGGCAGCCGGCGGCGGGGCGGGCCGCCCCCGCAGCCCCCCGCAGCCCCCCGCAGCGGGACACCGCCGGTAGCACCGACCGGCCNGCAGCCCCGGAGCCCCGCAGCCCCGGAGCCCCGCAGCCCCGGAGCCCCGCAGCCCCGGAGCCCCGCAGCCCCGGAGCCCCGCAGCCCCGGAGCCCCGCAGCCCCGGAGCCCCGCAGCCCCGGAGCCCCGCAGCCCCGGAGCCCCGCAGCCCCGGAGCCCCGCAGCCCCGGAGCCCCGCAGCCCCGGAGCCCCGCAGCCCCGGAGCCCCGCAGCCCCGGAGCCCCGCAGCCCCGGAGCCCCGCAGCCCCGGAGCCCCGCAGCCCCGGAGCCCCGCAGCCCCGGAGCCCCGCAGCCCCGGAGCCCCGCAGCCCCGGAGCCCCGCAGCCCCGGAGCCCCGCAGCCCCGGAGCCCCGCAGCCCCGGAGCCCCGCAGCCCCGGAGCCCCGCAGCCCCGTCCCGTCGCCGGGCGAACAAAGAGCCGCGGCGCCTTCCGGATTGTTGGGATTTATCCAGGCGTGGGGCACGGGCGTGCCAGGTTGTCTTCTGCTGGCGGTCCTCTGGTGCTGGGTTCTCCCGGGCGTTTCGACGGCGGCTCTGCTCCAGCTGCCTTAGAAATTAGTCGGTCGGCAGAGATAAATACTACGCTAGAATTTAACTCGGTAGTGGTTAAGAGGTCACTTTGAACATGCCAAGTCTTTTTCCTAAAAGTGTCAAATGATGCAGCCCCTTATTACAGTGAGAACAGCGTTTATCCTAAACTGCATGTAGATGAATGGATTAAGGTAAGAATCGGATGGTTTATCTGGGCACATCACGCAGCTATGTGAAGCTTTCTTCATGGCTGAGAACTGAAAGCTTCACCGACCTCTAAAAAATTTTTACTTCGTACAAATAAAGCTTCGATTCCCTATCTTCTCCCCAAAACGTATCAGGTTTCCCGTTTTCCACAACCTTAATTGTAATTAGCTAGTGAGCAGATGGGATGAGGCGCTTCCCATGCACGAGTTTTCCACTTCCACAATACGAGTTTATCAAGCGCTGCCTACACGTCGCCTTCTATTACCGAGCCCATGATGTGCATTTGGAAGAGGCTCCTCCGGCAGGCGGATCCCGGGAGCGCGGGACGGGAGCTCCCGCACCGCGTCTGTCCGAACAGGTTCGCTGCGCACATTTGCACCCCGACGTGCAACAACTGGAAGGCGCGTTAATAAACCTCCCGGCCAGCAATAATCGCCTCTATAAAACGCATCTGTGGCTTGCTAAGGACAGCAAGACTTGCTGCGGGGGAGCAGGACAGCCTGTCCTTCCTCCTGAAGTATCAGTCTGGTAAAGTTTAGCTCCTAAATTGTCACTGCCTTTCCAGCTATTGCTGCTTTACGCTGACGGGATCAATTTTTGTTGTCGGTTCCTGTAAGCTCTCGGCGCCCGCCCGGCAGCGGGGCAATCCCAGCGCAGACAAACGCAGGTTTTAACATTTCTATGCCCTGTGAGGCTTTTGCTGGCTGCAGCGAACGCAGTGCCACCGGACTGAATCCACCCTTCCGCTGCAAACACGGAAATACCAAGAAAGGGGGATTTATCTAAATGACTCCAGTTAAAATAAAATTCTAGCGATCGGTAGGAAATATTTATGGGTTAAGTGTTGCTACCGATAAGAGGTGGGTCCTGCAGCGAGCTACACCGACGCCAAGCACAGGGCTGCCGGTTCTTCAAAACGTATTGCCGAACTGTAAAAGATGCAGGTGATAGAGGGGAAAAAATACGCCAGCGAGCTGCTGCAGATACAGCACATCAACGACTTGGGGTTTATTACTTTCAAAAGATTCTTCGGTGTTTCTAACCACGTCTTTTCTCCGACATCTTAGCTAGCGAGGGCCATATCTTGTCGTCAATGGTAAATCGATGGCACAGCCTGACCTTTAAGGCGGCTATATCCTTTATTCGAAACAGGCGAGTCGAAAAGAAAGCTCGGCGAAACACGGCTTCACGGGGGAAGGAAGCGTTTTTAATACGAATTCTCTTTTCTGCGAAGCGTACGCAGCCCCCGCAGAAGCCGGTCCGGGAGGCAGCCGCCTGTCACACCACCCTGGCTCCTGGGAACCCGCTCACCGGGCTCGGATCCGGCGAAGGTGCCAGCCCCTAATTGATACGTTTAGGCGCAGCTCCCAGCGTCATTGCTTTCAACATTCATTTATGCAAAGCGGCTTCGGGCGGGCAGGGCGAGCGCGCAGCGCCAGCGCTGCCTGCCAGCAGGAGCCGGGCCTGCAGACACCGCCCGCCCCGGAGCCGGGGGTACCCGCCGTCCTGCGGGGGCGGGGGGCTGAGCCCCGGGACCGGCTTCTCCCCGGCGGTGGGAGCGCCGGGAAACCGCGCTGCCCCTTCGTCCTGCAGCGGAACTGCCCTGTGTGTGTGGTGACTGCTGCGCTGCCGACAGCCGCACCCCGCGGTAATGACAATCATCCTTCCTGCAAATGGATTTACCCCCACCCCCCCATCCAGCACCGCTCGCGGCTCCAACCCGGGTTACCCGCTGGCCACAGCTCCAGCACCGGAGCGCCGTAAACGCAGCGCTCCCCGAGAAAAGCCCTAATCGCTCCGCACCGTCGTTAATTATGCCCGTGCAGCTCAAATGAGGTCTTTCCCTTTGCACCCTCCACCGCGGGTGCGGAAACTCCCGGCGACGCGGGGCTCCGAGGATCCGCACGCCTCCGCGGGGCAGGCCGGCTGCCATCGCGCCCCACAGTCGCCGGGGTGAGCGCTGCTGGCTCCGCTGCTCCCCGCCGGGGGCCCCGCTGCCCCCGCAGGCACAAAACGGCGGCCGGCGGCGGGGCGGGCAGACCAAAAGGGGAACTCCGTCCCTGGGTGGGCTCGAACCACCAACCTTTCGGTTAACAGCCGAACGCGCTAACCGATTGCGCCACAGAGACTCCCGCAAGAAGCCTCCGCCGCGGCGCCTCTGATGTGCGGCGGCGCCGTTGCCGCCTCGGCACGGTCCCGGCGACCCGCGGGCCACCGCGTCCCTCAGCCTGGCCCCCAAATCGTGAGCCTCGCGAGGTGCCGAAAGGGGACCGAGAGAACAGTGGAAACGGCGGGTTTTCTTCTTCTCGCCAATACGAAGGACTGGTTCCCCGAATCATTGCTCACAGCAGCATTCTTTTTCTGGGGAATAAATCAACGAATCAGAGTTAAAACAGCTTTTTTTGCTGTTTTTTTCGCTGCTGCTAATTCATCCGTTACACATGCAAGCCAAAATGTAATTCCCAAATATCACTGCAAAATTGCCCTATTAATATTTTCAAAGGGTAATTTTAAGTGACTGCAGGGAACAGTTCCGAACAGAGTCCCTCTCCGTGTGTGTGGGTAAATTGTATTTGCCTAAGTGGCTGAAAACAGCCGGGAACAAAAGCTAACATTCCTATTATTTTATCGAAATCTGCTTCCCACATTACCTTACAGTAAATCCACAGTTACAGCTCTGCCAAGTACAAAGTTTTCGCATCCAAACCCGAGCAAATGTTTTCCCCTTTTCTTTCCCAGGCTGACACTGCCTGAATCTCTCTGAAGTCCCACCACATCGGTTGCCTCGTGCTCTCCCTGCGGCCCCATGAAGCTCTGCCTCGTGTCCCTTCTGTCCACTTTGGAGTTGAGCAGGCACATGACTCCCACCGCAGCCAGACGGGCGCTAACTCCTTTCCACACAGATGCTGCTTACCTCCGGGTCTCTGCCCACCCAAGACCAAGAAGTCCCAGCTCACTCCTGAAACCAGGAGTCTTCAGCAGCAGGAGTGAGAGCGTCGTGACTCCAGCTCTCATGTTTTGTAGAACACCTTGCCCTCGAGCACTTACAGATTGCACCTCAGCCCAGTGAGTAACTTGAAGCTGACCACTTATTGTCCGCAGCTCAGCCTTTCCAGTCCTTCCAATACTCTGAAGAGAGCTACACAAACGCCCGCGTTATCCCAGTGCTGCTCAGTTTTTGTATTGCATGTTGTTGGTACCTTCCTGACCGACATCTTTTAAAACATGGAGAAGAAAGACAAGATATGCAAATCCTCAACATTAATTGAAAGTAATTACTTTAAAGATTGCTTTCTGTGCCATCGTGCCCACCATGGCGTGCTTTCCTACCCAGACCTATTCTCCGTGTCAGAAGATTCCGTTCACAGGCTGGACCACTTCCATTTTGTCTGTGTAGGAGGACAAGAAAACTGTCCTGGGATTTTATGCCCAAGCAAACAAGTATTTAGTGGAAATAGCAAGATTCCCATCTGAACAAAGGCCTGACCATATACCAGTACTGATGAACACTTGGGCATGGATTTGGGGCCCTGAAACATTTTACTCTACGCACACGAATATTACCATGAGTTTTAATGACTGTAAACTTGACTATTTTCAACACCTGTGTCTAGAGGCCAGGTCTAAAAAAGGACTTTGCTATGCTGATACGAAGCACAAGCTCTGATGTTAAGGTGTCTGAGGAGCACAGGACCTGGCATTAGACATCCATGGCCGCCTGTTCAATGCGTCGGCACAGTGAGAGTGCAGCAGGCGAGGCTACAAAGTCACCCGGCACCTTTCTTCTCAGCATTCTTTCTCACTGAGTCTCAGAGTCTGTCATTTAAACTCTTACAACCTAAAAAAGCAAATAAAAAGAACGTGCACAACAGCAAGCGCTACTTCTTCAGCTTGAAACCTGCAGATCTGCAAAAGATCTGGACGTGGATGACTTTTGCTGACGGCTGAAGCACTACCCAGTGAGCCATCATACCAGAGAGCAACATGGTCTGTCACTGCTCCGTAAATGGAAAAGATTAGCTGTCTACCCTTCGAAGAAGGCTTCTGACTGTTTCTTCAGAAGAAAGGAAGAGGCCAAGTGCTGTTTACAGCATTCAGAAACCAGAAAGGGATGCTACTTCACTCATCATCCTCCCTGTCAGTGTTTTGTTCTTTATTTCTGGCCAGCTCTCTTCCTCAATACGCTGTTTCTTGTGGATTGTAACTGGAGTTGCTTAATTTTTTCCAGTATCTAGTGCATATAATTTAAATACCATTGTTGTATTCACTGATTGTGGATAATATTTGATTTCATATTTTTATAAAAACATACATGTATATACATATATTACATATGGATATATGAAAATATTATGCTATGTAATATAAAAATGTTATTATATAATATTTTAATATTTTATAACATTATTTTACTGTTATTGTGTTCTCCATGAACTTAAACGTTCATTGCTGTGACACCTGTGACCTTCAGATACAAGCTTTGGTTCCTGAATGTCAGAGAAAGCTAATATAGGACAGAGGGGGAAACTGGGTATTATTCATGAGTTTTATAAACGTACCATATATTCATCCTCTGTTCAGAAAAATAAGTCTAGTTATTCACCCAGAACTATTCCTGAAATAAATTCAGTAGGATATAGCAGAAACAAAAGAGTCATCCCACTTATATCACAGAATTACTCATTAACTACTCCTTTTCTACAATTTTTCACAGGGAAGGACCATTTACCCCCCAACAAGCACATGCGCCTACATTATTTATTATTCTGTGTGTCATTTTGGTCAACTATTTGTCACCTCTCAAGCTACAACTTGGCCCAAACTACAAAAATTCATAGTCACAAAAAATTTCAGAACACCTACTCGGTTTCTGCGCAAATATATTTCTGATTGCTTACTTTGTAAGAGAAGTCTGTAAGTGCCCAGCTTACCACCCAAAGATTTCTTGTGTTTTACTCTGAACCATGATTTTGATCCTTACCGGAACCAGAACACTAAAATAAATGGACAACTAACATAATTCAACATTGCTACTGAAATTATTAAAAGCAGAGAATAAGATTTCCATGACAAAATTTTTTTATTTATGGAGCAGTAAGCAACAGACCATGGAAAGTATTATTCCTGAAGAAGGATTCAAAATGCTGGAAGAAGCAGGTATAGACAGTTTTTCTTGATTAGTTGCAAGAATTCTGTTCTTTTCATTCTTCAAATAAAATGCATGTGGAGGGGTTTTTTTCAGTTGTTTCTATACAGGTTCGCTATTTTTCAGATACAAAGGTGGCTTATCATATTTTTTTAAAGACTTTATTAACTAAAAGCTTTTTATTCTTGGGTCTATTAGTAAAATCAGAAAAGTGTTATAACTGTAAGGACATCCCTGCAAATAGGATTAACTTACCTTAGAAGCAAAGAACAAGACTGAATAATAGTATTTTACTGACCTCTCCAGTTCACTTAGCTCTGGCTTCCCGTACAATGCAAGTCACACAAAGGCGGCTGTACCTAAATGGGAAAATCCAGACATCTTGGGATGTTGCTAATTGCAGACTGTTGGGTAACCTAAAAGTCAACTGTTCTCCCAACCTCCGTAACCATGTTTACCAAAAAGAAATGGCATAGGCTGCCTGATTCTGGATCACAAAATGTATAGTTGTACTTATCGCACATGCAGGAGAGACAAAAAGTTGTTTCAGTGTGACCTGTGACAAAACTATAGAACAGCCATCGCTATTATCAGTAATTTGGAATATAGTCTGCAGCTGTAGGAAAAAAAAAAACTGCAAACCAAATAGAGAGGGCTACATTCAGAACTGATCTTCAGATCTCACCTGACATGCTATAAGAGGAATTTTGCATTGTAATTCCCTGCAATCTGCCTGTTCTGAGTGGCTACTGAAAAGACTGCAATCATTATGGCAGTCAGTTTAATACTTTCCACTAAATAAATAAATAATCTTAAGATCCTGCTTCAAAAAAGTGAAAAGGAGAAAAATTTGCTGGTATGAAAAGTAAGCATAACACTGAGGAGAGTAATAATGATGCTTCTCACATAGCACTTATTTCTCTCAAGCATTTCTTATTATCATGGTAAGAAAGGGAGAAATATCCTGGTCCTGCAGGTTTTTTGAACTGCACCTACTAAGAATGCTTAAGAGTTCTTAAAAAAATAGTGAATATCATGAAAATAAGAATGACTCTTACGCAACTGAACTTAAATATTATCTCTACAGAACACACGGGAAAGCAGGGGAATTTCCAGCCTGTGTTTTCAGGATCAGCAAACCATTTTAGCATTTTCTGAAGTCCAGGATTCAGATTTAAGTTCTAAACATAGGCCTTAGTTCAGGAAAACAACTGTATTCAGAGCAATATGAAAGCGTGTGTTAACCTCAAGTGCAATCAGATTACCATCCTGTTATAAAATCATTTTCTTAAATAGGTTACATTTAAGAAAAAAAAAAAGTCAAGGGCAAATGTTAGAGTAGATTCCAAACTACTGTTTGTTGAAAAATGAGAAGAACACCAGTTTAGTATCCTTCCAATACTTAGGAAAACACATGTCCCTGAAATATTCTCACCAGAAAACATCTGCCTCAGTTCTAAAAGTTATTTTGCAGGTGATCACACTAGCCAGCTTTACATCTGTCCAAATGCTATAATTCAGCCAGAACACTAATGTCTGAAGGAACGGCAGTGAGAAAAGAAAACATAGGTAAGCTTTGTGGATCCACTCCAGATATTTCCAAACAGGAATCTGACATGTTCGGCCAGGCAGCAATCTTAAGAAACCTGTGCTGACAGGTTGTGTGGGCAACACCACTTCTGGAGGCCTTTTCTTAATCAGACTGTTTCAAAGAGATCAGGCATCAAATTCAGGTATCGGTGCTTTTTTAGGATGCGTTTACAGGCTCAAAATGTTCTTGCATTGCCTTCTAGAAGAGCTCTGTATGAAAGAGGACACAGAGGGTCCAAAGAACCGTGGAGAAGCCACCTTATTTTAGTTCCTCCAGCTACATTTATTCACAGCTATCAAAAGATTAGCAGAGGCTTCTAATGCTAGAACTCTATTGCCAAAATGGAGGGAGGTTATGATATCCCACCATGAGAACAAACTTGAATTCCTATGGTTACGGTTAGCTCCAGCAGAATTCTAACTCTCAAACACCTCTGGTTCAAGGAAGCTTCTATTGCTGTTCCCTTGCTGCCCCTTGTGATGCCAGCAGCTTCCTGCAGGACCCCAGGATACCAAACACCTTGGTGGTCCGAACCTGCAATAAAAACCTCTGTCTTGGAGTTGTAATAGGGATAGTATACAAGAGGTTAATCTTGTTCTTTACAAGGATTATGTAAGAGATATTCAGAATATTCTTGGTAATACACAGCAGAGAGAAACTAAAGGATCCCCTCCGCCCCCCTCACTCTCTCATAACCAATCCCTTTTCTTCATGTGGTCTCAGACATGCACAGATGTTACAGTAATGGGTTCTAGATCAAAACCTAAAAGCAAAACTAAAACTAGATCTCACTCGCCTACAACTGAGTGAGAGAGAGAAAAATTGAGGAAGTTTATACTTACCTAAGCTGAAATAAGAGACAATGTATTTCCACTGTTCTATGAAACTATATGATCACTTATCATAGAGGGGAATTCATGCGAGTTTTGGAATATTTAAAGAATAATTTAAAAAAAAAAAAGCTCCCAAATTAAATATACCTATCCTAACGTCAAGTCTTGAAAAGTATGAGACAGAGGAAGATAAGGATATGGAGAGTAAAGAAGGAAGACAAAGATTAGGGAGAAATAAGAGAGCAAAGAGTGGGAGAGAAACAAAAGCATAAAAAATCAGGAAAGTGAAAAAGAAAGTATGAATTACCTAATTTTTCAGACTGGCCATATTCCTGCTGTATTCAGAGGTTTTACAGTGGAATGGAACGGGCATATTTTTGCAGCTTCAACAGCTTGTGGTGAGACTGAAGGCAAAAGGAGAATGCAGAGGGAACTGACCTCTCTCCAGTTTCTCCTGTCCTAATGGATGGTATAATCTCCACTGCAGCAAAGGAACAGAGAAAGCGCTTAGTGAGTTACTCACAGCTCCCTGTCCCCTCCTCCTCCTCTCAGCGCCCAGCTTCTCAGATCTTTCTATTAAACTTTTAATAGTGGGGACCCCCTCACTCAGGGCAGCACTGCAGTCATTCATTAGTGTCCACCTAGGGAACAAATAACTCTTTAGCTGCACTGTAGGTGTCCAGCTTGCTTTGTGCCTGGAGGGGGATTTGTAATCGAAACAGGGAAGTGCAGGAGCAAAGAGAAAAAATGGGCAATAATAACCCGTGAACTCGCCTTTCATTCAGGTAACACACAAGACACATGTTAATGATTTCAGCTTAAGTACCAGGCAGAGAACTAACTGTACACTAACCAGGCAGAAACCACCTGCATGTGCCAATGTAGCTAAGCAGGACTTGGAGAAGGGACAGCGAGAAGTAACTTGGTGAATTTGCAGGGATTTGCTTTGTTGTGTACTGTTCTTCATTTGCAAAGTCACTTTTCAGACTTCACCCGAATTGATCAACAAGCCAAGCTTCTTCTCAGGTCTTGTGTTTTAGCCTGTCTGCACAGAATATTTCTGTAACTGGATTCGGAGAACCTATGAATATCGAGACTGAATGGGCTGGAATTTCAGCAGCTACGCTGTCCAATGGAACTAGAATATCAACCAGTTATGTGCTATGTTTGGCAGGACTGTTTCAGACCTCATGGCCCAGATCATCTGGACCATTAAGATAATTTTTAAATACAAATTAATTAAAACATAAGCAAATAGGAAATGAGTTTTGCTTCCTATAATTTCTGTCCAAATATATGTGCGTGCAAAACCAACCAAGCAATCTCTAAGCTCTCTCCTTCATTTGTCTCTTTCAGATTTGGTGACAACCGGCCACAGCAGGGTGACACAGCCATTTGCTCATCTTGCCAGCACCCTTGGATGAACACATCAGCCTGCAGCATATAATAGGGAGAAGACAGTCAAAGAAATACAAGAGAAGAAAGGTCTCTTTAACAGAGAAGAGAGGACTGCAAATATCTTCGAGGACAATGTTTCCTTTTTCATCCCTAAATATTTGCAATCAATACAGCTTCAGTATTTTGCAAGCTAATCAATAATGCAGTGACAGTGAAAGAGATGTGAGGGTCTTTTTAGCGGCTACAAAGTGGCAATGATGCTTTGATGGCTCCTACCGAGGATTTATAATTTCTTGGATAATCTCCTGCAGAACACTGTGGGGCCTGAGAGTTTAATATATAATATGGCTATAGGAAGGAAACTGAAGGGATGACTGCACTTTATCTTAATTCCCTATAGCATCATGTGCCAAGGAAATAGAAGGTAAACCAAACCATGATACATGTCTAAAAGTATGAATACAGTGTACAAAGACTGTTGATTGGACATTTAACAAATCTAAGCTGGTCTGTAAAAAGTAAGACAGACCAAGGGTGTCATGAGGAGCCACAATCCTGTTTTGCCATTGTCCTCACCATGAGGGACTTCAGAGGGACTTTACTATTAACTCTTATTATTAGACTATATTATAAACTATTTCAGAGACACACACAAGCTAAATCTCTCACTTTCGACACGCATGCAATTCTCTAACTTTGAGAGGGCTGTTTTTGTGAATAAAATTAGAACAACTTGCCCCTAAATAATCACATGCAGTACTTAATAAATAGGAATAGAAGAGGTTATGTCTCCAAAGTTTAGTATGTTTTGGTCAAAATGCAGATCTTGGCCCCTGGCTCAAGTGACCAGAACATTTACTGAGATGTGACACCCCTGGGGGATGGGGTCTTCCATTCAGACACCTCTACTGCTACGCAGGACACTGCCACTCACACACAGCATAATCCTCTCAGGAAAAGGAAATACAGGCTGTGCACAGCAGCATATTCTGACAATAACAAAGTCCTCCTTTTTCTCCTTGAGACCACGATGTAGGGCCCTGAAAATAAGTCCAAGAGCAGTCAGACAAAATGGAAAATCTCATCATTTCACCAGGCCCTCTAGGCCTGAAAGGACTAAAATTATTCCTTACCCATTCTACTTTCTCACTTTTCTTTCCTTACATAAAAGCCTTTCTAGATTTCCTGAAGTTTGCATTGCAATTATTTACTACCTCCAAGTAATTATTACCCATATATGAAATTCTACCTCAAGAAAAAAATGGTATATTAATAAATACATACTGCAACATACCCCAGTTGCTACTGAAGAGACTCCTGTACTACAACACGTTACACCTATGTATTTTTCAAAAGGACACAACCCAGCATTTTCAGTTTTTCATACAGCCAAGCAGTGGTTGTGGTATCATTAGCTTTTTCACTTTTGTCACACTACATGTAAATACACTGTACATTTGCTGAATTTCCACAAGTAACTACCTAAGTGTAAATACAAAATACGCTGTATGTATGATCGTGTACAGCATATTTTTAAGTCTCATAGCCCTTCCTAGTCTTATCATTACAACATCAACTGCCTTTGAAAAAATCTGCTAATGCTCAGAGCACTTTAAGAATTGTTTTCCTTACATTTTCATGCAATTGGTATTTCCAGATTCTCAGAGGTTTAACCTTTTCCTTCTTTGCAGTTCATAAGAAACCATAACACCCAAAACACCCAAAGCAGGTGTGTATGAGTCTGTCAATGCGCCTGGATTTTTTCAATCTTTTTTTTAAAAAAAAAATAATACAATCAACACAATTGTACTGTTAAAATCAGTGAATTCTCAATTATATTGTCAAGTAACCTTAAAATAACTCATTTTCTGAAATTCTTTCATTTGTTTTTAAGTTAGGATTTTTAAAAACTTGTTAAAATATTATGCCAAAACCATCAAGCTAGAACACATCAAAATGAGTGAGTATATTAACAACAAAAATTACATTTACGGTCTTTTACAAATCACAGTATCCAGTTCAATGACACACAAGCAGCTTTAGAACAAACCTAGTCTCACAAGACCAGAGAACCTTTTAAAAACACCGCTTCTGCCATCTTTAACAGGCTTTTGCAGCTTGATAGGTACAGATAATGTGTATTTCATACAGCCAATGGTCATTAAAGACCCCCCCATATTTCTCTTAAATTGCATAAATTGGAAAATTGTTCATTTCCTCTTCCTCCAGCTCTGTTTTAACGTATGATGAATTTAGGTATGTTTTACTGAAAATGGGCAACAGATTATGCTACATACAGATATGCCTGCTGAAAACAATTCAATGAATTAAAAATAACCGCGGACTGCAACTGACCTTTTGTATAAACCATGTATCTCTATATTTTTGACATGCCTTAATGATTATTAGAGTTTGGCTCAATGAAAGTAACTGAAGAGTACAATATTTCACGTTTGTTTTATATTATTTACAATTTCAGTGTTCTATTTACAGAGGTTTATGATCCCTATCCTGGAAATCTTATTCAGATGAATAATCCAATCTCGTTAAGTATTCTGAATGCGAGATGCAGGGACTGACTCTTTCATTCTGATATAAACACAAGATAAACAGGTAGACAAACTATATAGATCCACTAAGGCAGTGGATTTCTCCTTACTGGAGACACCATGTTTGCTATCTCTACAGGTTTTTTTAGGCAGATGAGCACATCAATGAATCCAAAGTCCTGACGAGCTCCAAGAGCTCCACAGTATTCTGATGGAAACATATAATCAGCTTTATGCGGCATGTACCCACTCCTCCCTCAAGACAAAAAGTTCACTATCTCCAGCACCACTGTGTGCGTAAACACATTTTTCAATATTATGCTTCAAATGTTAATTCTAATCAATATAGAGATCACAGTCTAGGGTGTATTGAATATGGGTTTGCCTCGATGAGGAAAAGGCAAAATTATATAACATAATTTCTATCCTAAGCCCAGGTTTTAACTAGAATTACTATGGAAATGCATGTTTTGTTCATTTTGATATTAAAGAAATGGATAATCACAACCGTGAAAAATACTTCTGTAGCTAGTGACTTGTTCAGTTTTGAAAATTAAATTCTGTAAATACATGTCAAGATATTGTCCATAAGAATTTTTAAATAAAAAAACCTTAACAACACATGGAATAGGTATACATAAAAAAATCTGTCAGAAATGATACACATTACTAGTTCAAAGCAGATGCAACTATTGCCAACAGCTTCCTCACTGGTACTTATTCTTCCCAGTTCCAAAATTTGCATACAAGGTTTGTGTGAATGGGTTTTCTGACATTTTCAGAATCTAGCCTTACAAACTTCCAAGTAACTTTCTGCAGAGGAATAGTCCATCTCTGCCCCAAAGCTTCTCATTTTAGCCAAGCTGCTTACGTGTTTGCAGAATGAAGCCCTCAGTACAGACAGAGAAAGCCATGGCTAAATGAGATTTGGCTACCGACTTCACAACGGGGCATTCTATATCAGACAAAGCAACAAAGGAAAGGTGACTTGTTCTCCTGGGTGAGCTGTAAATACCAACCATCACACCACTTAATGGGTTTATTTTATTAACAGCATATATTTAAAGTCTTCAATGCAAGTTTCTTTTGAACGATGAAAGGCTGCTAAATTCTTAAAAGATAATAATCAGCAGTGCATCAGTTCTTTGATGGTCTGTAATTACCCAACTGTCCGCTGTTTGAAAGACAGCAGCAAACTACCACTCACCATTGGTTTATTTTTATTTATAACTTGTACTTTAGGTAAGAATCCATTAATTACAAGCAAAACAAATTGCTTACTCAAAACACTTCCCACTGAGGCTTGGTTTTTCACATGCATTAATCTAGCTGAGATATACATGACATTTTAAATGGAGGTTAAACTGATGTAAATAAATGCAATTATTTGAAAGCAAACAGGATTCAGTCACATTTATTTCTGCATGGGATTACTGTATGTTTTCCCCTGGCGTGTGTCACGAACAAACACTGAACCACAGGAATTCCAGAAGGCTGTGGATTTTAAAACTTCCTACTGACATGAAATTTGACAATATGGCACTGTACTCTTTAATTTTATACGAGTTGCCCGAGGTAACATCTTGTATAATTGTTCTTAAATAATTACCTGTAGAACTGCTTAAGCTGGAGGGATGGCAAGAGGTTTTAATTTCACAGGCTTTTTTGCTCTGCTGATACAAAGCTACAGATGAACCCGCGCACGCCTGAGTCCCGCACTCCGGGGCACGGCCGGCCCTGACATGGTGGTGGGGCCATGTCAACCATCCCACACCGGACTGTACCCTGATGGCTGCCACCCCAGGCCTCCCCTGGAGGAAACGCTTTCCTGTCACCCCCCAGCCAGCCTGCAGTGCCCACTAGCACCCCCCCTACCAGGCCCTCACGCCTTTCCGGGGAATCCTGCCCTCATCCAGACCCAGGAGCCCACCATCACCCTCGGCCGCCTCAATGGCTGCCGCAGTGTCAGCGCTCCTTCCCACTCTTCTCCACAGGCACCGCACAGTGCCAGCCATACCACCACTGCCCTTCCCTGCCTCACACTCACCTCCTGCCTCAGGGCCAGCTGCTCTCCAGCTTCACTTGCGGTTTTCTCCCACTTGTCTCCTCGAAGTACCACCTCCACCGGAGAGTAACCACCTCAGCCTCCGCCTCGCAGCCACCATGTTGCTGCAGCTCCTCCACCTCGAGGCCCTCCACGAGAGGCAGCGGCGGGCAGCCCCTTCCTCCCTCGCCTCTTCTTCGCCACCCCCTCACAGTGAGCAGTGGCCTCTAGTGGTGGCCCCCTCCCGCCATTACAGTCCCCAGTGGCTGGGCGGGCCTCAGGCCGCCGTTCTGGGGAAATGGCGGCTGCTGCCTGGCGACTCCAAGAGGCACCGCGAGTCCTGCTGCCGCAGCCCCAAAAACACTGGCTCGTCATGTGAAAGTAAGTATTGTGTACACACACCTGTGCATACCTACACACTACATTTGTGCAATACTGTTTCTTTGTATCTTTCTTAAAAAAATTATCAAGTTAAATGTAAGCAAAACCTGTCCCTTCCCGACTAACACAAAACTAAGTTACCCTGATCTAAGCCCAAAGGACTTCAAAAGCAATTGTTAACCGACTGGACGCACCAAAATTAATAGCTGTGATCTCACAACCTTTTGTAAAGGATTTAGATTTCAAAAGTGAAAGTTATTTGTGCAGTTTTTGTACGTTTTTCTCACACTCTACGCTGCTTGCATGGCAGCCCTCGATGCAGATCTTTGAAATAATGAAGAGTGAAAAACCACCATACACCAGGAGCGACACTGAGGAGCCGATGAATTTCCATGGTGTGGGCATCGGGCAGCCCGATCCTGCTTCTGCTGACGACAAAAAGGGTCACTGGCAGCAAGTGGCTGCCACCCGTGTCACTGGCAGTGAGATCAAGCTGCCCGTAGCAGCAAGGTTTTGTGAACCAGCTAAGTGGTATGATAAAGGCTCCGGGACACAGCGATGTAATTTAATGTACCAAACCATTTCAGCCACTGTTTTTGCCTCTTGCTGTTGCAAATTCTGGAAATTATTTAAAAGAACATGAAATACAAAACGTCAATTTTAGATCCTGCTGATTTCAGCTAAAGTTCTACGTAAGGACCAAAAAACAGCATAATAAAATCTAATCAATAATATTGAAATACACAGCCAAATAATTAACCTTCTATGTGCTGACCGGTAGTCTTGACAATGGCCGTTTCAAACGAGGCAAGTTGGGAGTAATTGCAAAAGGAAGAACCTTTCCGTAATCAAACCAATGCAGGGACATTATTGGCTTACAGCACCTTTAGGGAGGCATTGACCGTTCTTCCCACTTTTGTATAAATGTGGAGGCATAAGCAAGACCCTGTCTTATTCTTGCTCAGCTGGAGAGGTTACCCAGAGGGTAGTTTCCTATGAGACCGGATCTCACATGCATTTCTGACAGCATTACTGTGTAAGGGCCAGTCACAGTCACAGTCTGGCCCATATAATCCATTAACCCAACCAGAGATCAATTCCTGGGAGAAGTCTACCCCGTTTTTTAAGAACGACTCTGTCGCCAGCATTGTAAATCTAGCAATAAACTGTTGCGAAACTCTATCCTCTCTCACATTTAAAAGAGCTTTGCAGAAAATGGAGCTTGGGGGATAGGGAGGCACAAGGACATCTGTCTCCCGAGTATTTCAAAGAGGAGCTTTTCTACCTGGGTCTAAGAACACATTTTTGGTTTTTTTAATATTTATGCAGCTAGTACATTTTTAGAATTTTAGTTATTTTTACCATTATATTGATAAATGGTAGCTTTGTATGGTCACTTCAAAAAAATGCAGGCCAGCATATCCTTGTCATAGTTACATATTATCATCAGACATACATATTTATAACTCTCTGTTTTCTTGAATGCCCCACATAAATAGATGCTCGGTGCTTGTCAGGTTACATGTCTTGCAGACAGTAAGAACAAAAGAAAAACAACAAAGCAACAATAAGCAAAATAATTTTTAAAAATCTAAGCTGAGAACATAAATGTTCAGGCATTCACTGGTTACAACCACAAATTTGAAGGCAGTGAAAGTGAGCTGTGTTTTGCTTTCCTTATGCTTATAAATACAGTATGATCGACATCATGTGAATAGGCAGAAAATTATTTAATTCTAACATTATGCTTTGTACAAGTGTATTTTAAAAAACCCAGTCACCTTTACCTTTATAATAAGGTTCTAGCATGCAGGAGCTCTAGTGAGTGACTAACTGTAATTTCTTCGCTCCAGTGGCATGAACCTGGTCAGGGTCACAAACAGTTACATACACCCTGTCATATGGCACAAGGGTCAGTATCTACTAATTCCAGTGGCTACTGTTACAATATTCAACCACCAAAAGTTTCAGATCAGAAGTTGAAAGTTTGAGACATTTATGAGTGGGAACAGAGGCTCCTAATTTAAAACGTGTGTGACCTTAATATAGCATTTGGGGGTTCAGAATGTTCTTATGTACTTTGCCTAATACTGCAGTTTTACAATGCTCCCTCACTTCCAGTTGTAAAACTATGGATTGATTTACCTTATCTGTAAATTATGAAGAATAGATCTCTGAAAAAAGCAATTTTCCATGACTATTTGAACCAGCAACAGGCAAAACAGTTTTCCTTAATACAAAAGCAGAACAAAAAGAAACTGTGTCTAACCCTTAATTCCAGCCATAAGTTAGCGTTTTTCACAGATCTGTATATTTTTCAGAAAGTACTATAAATTAGAATGATCCTGTACTTGTCAATGATAACTCTGTTTATGTAAAATAATCTTACAATGGGACACCAGAATAATTTATCTTAATCAAAGACAGATTTATATCCATACGGTCCAGTTATTCACAGACTGTAAGAAAACATATAAAAATGTAGATCTGACATCATTGTAAGCCTTGCATACACAATTGCCTTCTCCATGTGTGATATAGCAATGAAAAACTATCACCTACTCCTGCTGCTGTTGAAATCAGGGGCACATTCCCATTTACATCACTCTCAATTGGATGAGAGACCAAAACCAGTGTTCAGCTTTTGAAAACTCCTTAAAAACAGGTATCATGTATTTGACTAACAGATTGTTCCACAACTTAATCAAAATACAACTTTTTTCTTCATATTAACCCAAGAAATTAAAATGAAACTGAGAAAAGTATGGACTTGCACAGTATTTTCCATAATTTCCATAATTCCATCCATAAGTTTTTTCCATAATTACAGCTTAGAGTACAAGAATCCAACTCGGAAACCTGGCACATCTAACAATATTCATTAGGAAATTAATAAATGGCAGTATGAAATAGAAATGGAAGACCTGTATGGTGTGATAGATTTAATTTTCTCTAGTCAGAACCGGTATGTTAATGATGAGTGATATTTGGAGCAAAATCTTTATTTAATCATGTGTACTCTTTCTGAAGCCAAAACTCAGTGCACCTACAATAATACAACTACAAAAACTGTGTGATCAAATATAACCAAACCTTCAGTCCTTACACAGCCAAAAGATCCATTATTTACATGATTATTTTGCCTATGGCTCTCACTTGTAATGTTTCAGCAGATCTTAAGAGCAATATTAATAAAAGCACTGACAATGAAATCATTAAAGAAACAAAGTAACGTATTTTTAATAGTCTGCCAAAGTTTGATGTGGATAATTTAGTTACCTAGTTATGTTTCTATAATTTCCAAATAGTATGGTAAAGTCAAGAGCAACTTGAATTCTTTATATGGATTCTGCTTCAGATAAAAGCAATCACATTTTATTCGAAGTATAGAAAACAACAATAAAGTTTTAGTGAGACAGAACAGTGCAATAACTCAAGAAAATTAATGCCATGAGCAGTTTTTCCTCTCTTTTTGACTGCAATGGTCAAAAAAATAAATGAAGAATAACAAGAGAGAATCAATGCAAAGGCCTAGAGAGTAAGTCCCATTTTTTAAACTATTAATTTTATACTTGGTGTCAAAGGCAATGACAGTAAGCACTGAATAAATACAAAACTTCTTTGGGATTGCTGTTTTTTTCAAGATGAAAAATGCACTGGCTTGGAATGTTTATTTGAACCAGCTGTATGGTATTACTATAGAGAGTCAGGAAGTTAATATATTCTTTGGAAGTCCAGTATCATAATAAGTTATTCTAGCAGCCATAGTAAATGAACAGAAGACAGGCAATGCAATTTGGCAGCCCAAGCGCAGACACCGCATATGCTCCTAAATTCAAGCTATAAGTTACCAGCACTGGGTCTTGCTCATAATTTGAAGAGTGACTGGTAGAAAGGATCAGAATTAATATCGTTTCCTAGTACATACAATGGGACTGATCTTCTCTGAAATTAACAGAACAAGATCTTCCGACTGAAATCTCTCACATGACAGGATCAAGCTCATCACATACTACATCTCTTTTTGTTCATTATCATATTTTATTCTGGGCATTTGTCTCCTATGATTTATGCAACCATATCCTCATTGCTGTAGTGCTGGTGATACAGCAACATGTTGTGATATGAAGCACTGGAAAATCAAAGAAATTGCTATTTTGACAGAAGTTTCCATGGCAAGCTGATGTCCACGTGTTGTAGGGAAGGAAGGGTATATATTCAGATATTCTGGTTAAGAACAGCCATGAAATCTGTTTATATTCTGAATCTCCCTCGTAAAACTACTAATGGTGAAATCTTTCATACCACTACAATCAATCTCTCTGTAACTATTTAATAGCTATGCTGAGGCAAATCAAATTATTCTCATAATCATGGATAAAATACAACACATTTTGCAATCCATCAAGTAGAAGATCATTTACTTGTACTATTAGTGCCTAAAGATGAACTGCCATGCTTCAGTAATATTAATTTTATGATATGAAGTTAAAGCAAATTCATTTAAGGTTAGTGCTGAATTTCAAGGCTAGATGTATATTTTTATGGCAAGACGATGCAGGAATGTAAGTTATGACGCAGCAACATCTAGGAATAACAGGGTAAGTTAAAGTTACCATAACAGATGTTTTGATTTTAAGTCTGCATTCCCTTACTCTGGCTAATGTTGTCACAATCTTCTGGTTGCCTAAATATGGATTATTGTTATCAGCCATATCCCATCATCCTTAGGCAACTTTCCTAAAAAGGGAATGGGGAATTTTCTTTGAGTGACAGATGCAGAATAGTGACAGATGCAGAATTCACCATTTTTTATCCCCTGTCTGCCATGTAAATACAATGTGGAACAGTTCTGGAACACCTTTTCTTTGTAGACAAGGACAAAAGCCTCTTCCAGAAAATACCGCTTTTACCTATTTTTTTTTCCTTCATAGATATATAGATGTTAAAAGTGAACTGAAATCTTAGAATGTGTAAAGAATTTGTCTGAATTTATTTACACTTACAAATGGTTTATGTTTTAAGCTACTATAGCTTCACTTTCTTTAAATTACATAATTTATTTTCTAAAACATGAACAGAGGCATATCACAGTTTAGTTAATTTAAATAGTCTATCCATTCAGTATAGAAAAATACAAAACTAAGTTATTTGCCGGTGTAATTGGCATAGCTACACAGATCCCAACAGGGCTTTACCAGCTTAGGCTAGGAGATACTTTGGCCCATAATATTAGTCTAATGCATTGTCCTGTAAATAATAGATGCAGTGAACAAGTACTCTGATACATGCTTACATGTTAATGCACATATGATCTACTTGATATAACAACTCTGTTTAAGTTAACTGTACATTTTGCTATACTCACAGACTATTTAAAAACTGTACTAGATAACACTTTTGGGTTCAGTACAGGATATTCTAAATTCTGACTGTTTTTTTAGAGGACTGTAATGTAATGATAGCAAATCAACTTAAATTAGATTACTGCCATAAAATGAATGTGTGATTGCACTTCTATATGCAAAATTCTATGGCGTTTTTCCAGTCGAATGTGGAACAGTGATCCTAGCAATGTGAGTGGATGGTGGGAAGCACAAAGCAGGACTTTACCTCCAAGACTGAGCAGTGTGACTCACCCAGCCTTATCAGCTCTGTAACTTCCATGGCGTGAACAGCTTTCAACATTGGGAACTTCCAACGCTAGCAAAACTAACAGGTTGCTCAACCGCAGCATTGTTCCTTTCTCCTCTGACTCCCATTCTTCATAGCGACGTTCAAGAAATCTTGGACTTTCTGCCAAATGATGGTCTCCAGTCTTACCCTGCCCCAAGAGACGCAAGGGAAATCAGACCAGTCCTACTATTAACTGGGGGGTTTTTTGCACTTAGGGTTGGGCCAGTGGGTAGAAAATGAAAGTCACAGTGAAACAGGCCAGAAGGAAAATGTTCCTGATGCTTTTCCCTGACACCAGGAGAACTCCACAGATGAATGTACCCTTTTCAGTCCCATCATACAGCACAAGAAAAAAAATCCCACCGTAGAACCTCCCAGGGTTTCCAGCCTCTCAGATGGGCTTTGCCTCAGAGAGGATGCCTTGACAGGAACAGATGTGATAACAAATGACCTTTAGAATAGCACCCAGAGAGCTGTTGACCGTTTCCTGGAAGCTGTTCGTCCTCCTGAGCTCTTGGCTTTAGTCTGGAAACATTGAGATCATGGCATACAACTAAAAAGGGTCAAAACCAAGAAAAACAGAGCATACTACTTAGAACCAAAAGAAAGTGGGGGCAAAACCAGAGTACATACATGTTTTAACAGTCTTCCTCTGCTTTTAAACATAAAAATCATAGACCTAAATGCCAAAACTCAGTATTATCTTCATCCCCAAATCAAGAAAAAGATTCTGAGATGAGCAAAGGCTATCAAATGATAACACAAAAAAAAAGGATTCAAAGTGATTTGGTTTTTATTCCGGTCTAAATTACAGCAAATTATTGATATTAGATAACATAATATCTCTATATTCCTGTGAGTGTGCTCAGATTTGCAGTGCAGCATACAGAACTGTCTTTCCCATCAACAGTTTACAGCCTTAAGTGGTGCACGCAGGAAACAGTGCACCTAGGGAGGTCCAGAGGGGAGGTTGTGGATGCAGACGTGTGTTCACGGGCGTGAGAGAGGAGGATGCGAGACTGTTTATTTGTTCCTCTTGGACTTCACCAACTACAGTGAAAACTTTCTCAGCAGTGACTTCTTGTAAAGCTCCTTGAAATCAAGACTATGACCATATCCCATGACTAGCATGGAGCAAAAGTCACATTTTACCCACATGCTCACTTAGGTTTATGTTGATGACTTCAGGCTGTCTCAGTTAAGGCTTCTCAGAAAAAAAAAAAAAAAAGGCTGAAAGAATAACAGCATAGTCACTGGCATTCCATTTTTAAGGCAAGTTTGGGAAAAAACCTGGCCCTGCTAATACAATGATGTGCTACATCTCATTCATTGCCTGTGAGAGGCAGAGGAGAGAAAAAGGGGAGGGTGGATGCAGGAGACGGAATGAGACAGAAAGCAGAAGCAAAACCAAAGATGCGATATCTGGAGACAAAACGAAAGGAAGGATGACATTGGGGAATGTGCAAAAGATCCCTCTTCCTACATTTGTTAAAACTAAACATGCACTCAAACTATAAAGCTGAAATGAAAAGCACAGGCAGGCTTATTTGCTTTTATCCTTTCGAGCAGTGAAATTGTTTTCTCTGTGATTTTTTCACTGTCACTTCTTGTCCTTTCCTTGCAATACCTTCTCCTTTCTCACTTGTCTTTTCTCCTCTTTCTTTTCAAAGCCATCTTGCATTGTTCCTTTTTCTTTGCTTCTGTCTGCTTCTTTCTTCCTCTTCCTTTCTTCTCTCGCTCTCCCTTGTCTTTTTTGTCTTGCTCTTGCTCTCCCATGTGTTCCCTGAGCACATGAACAACATGAGCACAAATAGTGGAAAAGCATTTTTTTTTCCTGATGCTCCTTTTCTATCCCCATGTGGTTTTGACTGATGTAGCTCTGTTAGGTTTTAAATACACATGGGGAAGCCACTTGTACTCCCATGTGTTTTAGAACTATCTACAGTAGCACACTGCAGGAAAAACATGTGGGAAGGGAATGTGTCGGAAAAGTTGCTTGTACTCCCTCCAACACGTGGGCCACATTTAACAAGGTCAAGGGACAAGTGTGGCTCACAGGCATTAGTTTGACCGGCTCTATAAAAAGGATCACGCATTCTTCTTTCTTTTACCTGCACATACTCTGCAGTTAATCACTCACTCAAATACAGCTTATGGAGTTTCAATTGATCTACTTTTATTTTCAGATGAGCGGCTTTTACTAATTTGATCTTTTTTACTGATTTGACAATTCCGAGGTAATGAAGGATATAAATGTAACCAGAGGAAACCTTTTTTTTTTCCCTTTGTCTTCCCTCCTGCACGAGAGCGTCGTGCACGCTGTGATTGAGCAGACAAGGGTATGCCTGTTAAACTGGCTGCCTGTTCCTACTGCAAATACTTTCTGCCAAGGGTTCCTTCTGAACTTTCCTGCTACAAGACCAAATTCACACAAAATGTCAGTGAACTGTTGGTTCGTGTTATGCACATTTTGACACCTTTCAGCTGGCTTTCACAGATTCTGAAAGCACCTGTTCCAATACAACCTGTCTTTTTGGCAGCAACCAGTACCAGTAAGCCCCTGATTTTCTTTCCTCCTTCACTCAACCATTTCTAACAATGTACGTGTCAAAAAATATAATGAAGTGAAAGGAGGCAAATGCTGTCCAGCTCTCCTAGATATCGGACCACACTTCCTGCAGGAAAAAAAAATAAAATTGTTCACATTGTTACACAGAGTAACTAAACTGTTCTTGCCTGTCACTCATTTCTTAGGGGGACGGTCCGGCTAACTTGCAAGTGGGCTCTTTGCCATGTGAACAGATGGGCATGGGGTTCGACAGCCAAGAAATGATGGATCAAATTTTGAGATTTGTTGCTCACTCTCCACTCCAATCGTTCCTAATTGGCCTCAACAGAACATTATTGTTGTAAAAATGGTATAATGGCAACAACATTTGAGTGAACAAATACACCTCCCATCTAGGTGCCGCAAGCAGGCTTCCTGGCTGACAAAATCAAAATGATGCCGTCAGTGAATGTCTGTCACAAGCTGACGTAGCTCTCAGGTTAACATGTTCCCGTGTGAGCGTGCAGTGGAGTTGAAGGGGAGATTCTAATGCTTATTTTGAATAATGGTCTAAAAGAAAGTCTTGTCTGAAAAGATCCTTTTAACAAATGTAACCATTTAAACAAAGAATGGGTTTGCTTATGTCTTAGAAGACACTTAAGGCAAGAAGAGGTAAGAGGTTTTTTCAGTGATGCACTGTTTATAATATATTATCTAAAATTGTTATCACCTGTATAACAAATATTATTCAGGATTTAACACAGCAAAATTACAAAAAATAAATTATATTTGACTGCTACTAATAGATCAGGAAAATAAACCTTCTTTTAGAAGAAAATAGTTTCCCAGCCTTCTAAGGGCTGCTATGGCAGGATACATTCACCTCAAATTCCTCTCTACTCAGTGAAAATATAGGATGTGAAAACAATGTAGATTTATCCTTGCATCTTATTGATGCACTTATTTAGTTCTGGGTTTGTATCATTGTATCAGCAGTTTGAATTGTTACTGAAGAAAAAGTGTTCACTTTACCTATGAAATACAGGCTTCTTATACTTCTTCATATTGGTTGTACAGAGCTTTGTAATTTTAACTCTGTCTTCCTGTTATCATTTTGACTATATCAACATTATATTATGTTAACTAATACCAGCAGCCGCAAGCCAGGGTCTTAACATTTTGTTTGTGCTGTAATGAGAATTTTTTGCCTTGTGCTTCTTTCTTGTATATTTATGCCTCTTTCTTTGACAGGTTACTGATGCACTCGCAGAAATAGTTGAAGAGTTCTATGAGTGAACCGATAAGAAGCGACGATGTTCATAATTAGTGTTACCTTTAGAAATACATTGTATTTTTAATATAATTGCATATACAGTAAAACTAGATAAAATATTTTCCTGAGCATCTACAGAACAGGTATCTCAGGGAAAAAAAGGAGTTTCCCAGGGTCTCTTCCAATTTGCCTCCACCACCTCAGGCCCACTGCTATTTGGTACAGGGAGATTAGGGTAGCTGATGATTCCTATTGATTTAAATGTTGTGCTAGGAAGCCTAAATCCCCAAGAGCAATAGAATCTCCCCTATCACTATCCTACTGCTTATTGACCTAATTCACTAACCAACCATCAGGGTTTTCTCTCACAACAAATAAATCTTGCATGAAACAGACAGTACACGGACACTCGTAGTTTTCAGTGGTGTTGCCGATGAAATAAATTTAGAGTCACCAAAGCATTCCTCTTTGTTTGCTCAAACTGGCAATAATGTCATTTGCTGTTTGAAAATGGGCAGAAACAACAACTGTAGTTTTATACCAAAACTTTCTCCACAAGCTGAAAAAAACATGATGTCATGTAAACAATGCAGGCTACTCAGCATGCGTAAAATTCCATGTATTTCAATGCTCTGATTTGCCTGTCAGTTACTGCCGGAACGGCTGCTGAACGGGTCTAATGGCTGCAGCATTATAACCACTAATTGAGATACTACTTAGACCCAGTGTGTTTACTGCTCAAAATTCTGATAATTAGTAAACTTCCTCTTTCATTAATTGAGCCAAACACATGAAGAATGAGCCAGGGGTTGTTATGTTATTCTGAGGCTCACAGGGCAGTCTTTTCAGCGAAAACTTTTAACTTGGGCTCTGCAGATGCCTGCATCTGAACTTCACTCTCAGCGATTTTACTAGATTGAGTAACAGGCTTGTTTATGTGTAAAAGCCACTTAGTAGCTCCGTAAAATGTGGTCATCATTAGATATGAAACGCGTTCACCAAAAAAGAATACAAAAAATACACTATATTAAAAGAAACAAACTCCATACTACTTTCATAAGCAGATCTGTTTCAGAGAAGAGGCCTAATTCTGCTCCCAGTAAAGTTAATTAGAGCAACAGCAAGGTCCTAAATTACTAGTCCTCTCATCAATTTCAAGTTAAGCTTTTATCAATGTAATTTGAAGCAGTATTAAAAGCGATAAATGCTAATTTATAATTGTTGATATTATCAAAGCAAGATCATTTGCAACCATACGTAACCGTGCCAGATTTTTATCACATTATAAAGGTTAACATAAGTGTTACAAGAAACATCAATGAGCTACGCACACTACGTTTGCTTTTGGTTAGATAAGTATGCTTTGTAGTAGTTGATATTCCCTCTAGATAATGGATATGGGCCAGATTCTCTGCTGACACAAAGCAATATAAGTAATTTGAAGGCAGATATGCTGATTCACACTACCTGCAGATCTAGCCCTAATATCTTTAGATGCAATAAAGCATCTTAAGTCTGTTTCCTAGCTATTACTCAGCCATTCCTCACTGGTGCCAAAAGGGAACTGTGAATGCCAAGGTCTGCAGGATTTTATTTATCAGAGCTTCTTTTAAGGTATCCATCATTTTGGCATGCCAGCCTTGCTTTATGATCAGAATCAAACGTTTCCATGAAACAGCAGGATTAATTCTAGCAAAAAAATGTCATGTAGTGTTCGTTCTTGCTGTAATAACTGTTCCAACTATTTTTTTTAATGAAAACTGCGTATTATGGCAGTAGATTTAGAGACTTTTGCTGCTTTGTAGTGCTGAACTGTATAAAGAGAATTAAAAATGTTTTACCAGGCATCTCTTTAAATACTGGAATATTGATAACTCATTGTTTGTATTTCTGTATTCATCTACCTTGATAAGAAGCTAACTAAGTGGAGAGCTAAGAAAATCACATTTCTGTTTGTTATACAAATACAGAATTATTTTACCATTTAGGTGCTATGCTAAACATTTTAGTGTCCTGACATTAAACATCTGGAGACAAACAGTGCCTAAAACATACAGCCTAATATTCCTTTGGGGTTTATCTATTTTTACTTACATTTGCTGGATGTCAGCTTATAATAATTACTCTTCTATACACATCTCGAGCACTAATGTGACAGACTGTGAATGCTCCTTGACAATGGAGCATAATATCCTCCTTACAGGCTTCCAACAGCAAGACTACAATCTTACCATCGAGTGTATAAACATGCAAAAAGGCTTACTTAAAACAGTGACAAATTTCAAATGTGTTTGGTTTACTGTTTGAAAGCACATACAGCTTTCCCAATAAATCTTAAAAAATAAGGCTAAATGTAAAGAACTTTGGGTACTACATGTGACGTGTCTGTATCTGAGTGCTGCCGGAGCAGCATGAACAGTAGGTACAATTTTGAAGTATCTGTAAATGATGTCAGGTCATTTGAAAAGTAGCAAAATTTTCCATTTAAAATCTACTACCAATAAACATTGCTTAAAAAGACAGGATACCAATATAATCACTAAAAAGCATTTCCTAGCATTTTTGTGAGTATGACAAACTACATTCATCTGTGAGACAGGACTAGACATGGAATTACAGTAGTAGTTCCACTAAAGCAACAGGAATCTTTGTATTTCTCCATCCGACATTAAAAGTGGCATCTTTTATGTAGGCCTCATTTGTAAATCCCCACAAATTTAGCCAAAGACACTAGAGTTTTATCTCAAGAAAGAGCAAACACATTATGAACCACATGGCTTTATTTCTCTGTGAGAGAGAGAGAATGACTGAAAATTCAGTAAATGCAGGGCTTTCACTTAATTAGAAGGACTTTGAAATGTGTTAAAACACCCAAAAAGACAAAGCTGCTGTCCTGGAGGATGTACTGTCTAGTACATCACGGTGACGCTTGCTCACATGCCTAAATCCTTACATCCTTTTATTAATCAGGTTTTTGTGTGAACTTACACACAAAGTGTACAAATTCTCCCTGTGATTTTTTTTTTTTATTTGACAAGAAATAATAAAATATAAATTCAAATATTTTTCTTTACAGTTTTGATCTGATACATGTTTCAGTCAAATAAAGGCAAAACTGCATTTTTATAATACGTAAGATTTTCCCAATTGCTAGAAATCAGAGGAGCAATGATATTTTAAACAAGTGGTACTTCTCCAGTTTCCTCTATTCCTGAGTACTTAAATAAGGACTGGAATATTAATAGCTTAAAAATGTATAATTTAAATGTGAAAGCTCAAGGTTTTGGTGGGTTGGTTTTTTTATTTTTTTTTTTACAGCCTAAGAATATGTGGCTTTGTCTTGTATGAGGGGAAAATCAGAAGAGTTTAAGTTTTGACAAATAGAAGCTAAAAACAAGTCAGAATAAAGCTAATCAAAAGATAAATAGGTAAGTCCTAATTCTTTTTTAATAAATTAATGCCACTCAATTTAAAAAATACTACTTAGTAGCAAAAATGTTTTTCAGGTTAAACTTAGACTAAAAAATATTAAATACCTGATCAAAAATGTATTAAGCTACTCTAGGTTTTACCTTACTGAAATAAATCCAGTGATTTCACATATTTAATTAAAAAGCTAATTTCCTTAACTGTTAATCAGAATTATTTCTGAGCAAACAAAGTATGTTTTATCAAATAGTCCTTGTCTGTAGCCAAACAATGCATTTACTGACATCAATACATACCAAAAAATTCTGGAAGTATAAAGTATTTTTAAAAATATGTGGCACGTACTGTATGTCCACCAGATATGAGGACTGTCTACAGCAATTGTACCAAAAAAATAATCCACGTAATGGCTTGGTTCAAGGCAGTATTTTATTTACTGTATTGCATTCTTGTGCCTGTGACATGAGAGAAATTTTCCTGGGCCTTTTGGGGTATGCAGACTCCTTTTCTTTGGTGCTATCATCATGTCGGTGCCCAGTACATGAGTATCACTTTTTTTCTTCAGATATGAATCCATCAAGAAATAAAATTTGTAGAAAATAGTTACTTATATAAATAGTTTTGTAGAAAATAGTTACTTATTCTTTACTTTTTTTGTCTGCCTAAAAATTTAATCAGTAAAACATATATTATAATGAAGAAGACTTGATACTGACTTAAAATAAAAGTTCTAGGGGCATTCCATTAGTGTGTGGGTGAAACTCTTGGAATTCGGTAGTAATTTTGCAGAAAATGCACATTGGAATATAATTTTAAATTACTATCTTTTAAGACTGTAAAGAGGAATACACAGGGAAAAAAATGCTAATCTGAGACTTTTTAGAAATACTTATGCCAACTCCAAAATTTTATGAATTAGTCCTCTGGACACACAAAGTGATTTCCCTTCATTTTGAACAGTTGCATTGTTTTGTTTTGACTAACAAAGCACATCTGTAAAAAATACTTGCCTGCATGGACTGAGGGAGCTTGTTTCCCCGATTAATTAATATTCAATTATTAATGCATTTCCTTCACCATTTCTTTATCCAATAAACAGTTTAGCTTCCTCTTGGAAATTGTAATGAACAGGGTTCTAAAATGCGTATACACTATGCACAAGTCCTAAAATCTGACAGCAATCTGACCGTCTGAATCCATCTCATGTCCTTTTTGGAGGGAAAAAGGGGGAAAGAAAAAAGGTCAGGCTGAGAGGCTGGGTCAGTTGGAATTGAAAATGGCCGTTTTGTGAGGAAAACTAGTTAAGCTTACGTGTACTAGGTAATCTTGCAATAAATCTTTAGCAGTTGTTTTGCCTTTAAAGCTAGATTTTAATTTAAGGATTTCAATATACTATGAACAATAAGGGGGTGTTGAAGAATAAATTTCTGCAATGTGCGCTCATGCCATACGTGTACATTTCTAACTTTTTGGGGGTGACTGCCCTTTTTCAGAGCTTTGGTCCCTCTAACTTTGGAATCCTACAGCTCGGAGCTTTGTCCTTGCCTCCATTTTATGGCTTTTCTTCTCCTCCATTTTATGCTGTCTTTTCTCAGGTATCGCGTCTGTATTTGACAACCATACCAAAAGGTGGAGAAAGCCGTATTTTGGCAACCCACCTGTCTGTTGCCATGCCGCTCTTGTTTGTGGCAAAGCAAACATTACCAGGACTTCTGTCAGTCAGAGCTCCGAAGCTCTGACATCTGAATTGGTGAAGAAGTTCATCGATTCGGTAGTACTAATTTTTACGCCAAAGCATCAGGCCGGCAATCTTACTTTGGGTCACACACCAAAACTCCAGATGTTCATCCTTCACGGCGTCACGAGGCCTAATATGGCACAACCTCAGCGTGGTAGAATTAAGGGCCTGATCCTGCAGCCAGCGGGATTTGCCTTTTGACCTCAACTCTGGCAAAATTGAGACCTGGGGATACAAACGCCTGCTTTTGCGGAGCAGGGATCGGACAACTCATGGTGCCAGGAAGGATGGGAAGGTAGAGTCAGCTGGTGAGAGTCACCCGTGCGGATGGACACACACGCGCTGCCCAGTGGGCAACTGGGCTTGCGTAAATGAGCAAGTATGAGTGCCGCAAAAAAGTAAAAAAGGGAAAAAAAAGTAAATAAATGCAGCGATGATCTCAGACACGAGCGCGTTTCAAACAGACGTAAAACGGGATGCGGCGAGACGTGACGACGTCCAACCTCACTGCGACATGACTCGAGCTGCCCTCCAAAGCCGGCCTGAGTGCTGACGACCGCCTGTAATTAGTGTGCGCTCCGGCTCCAAGATACGAAACCCTAACGAACCGCTTCGTGATGAAACCGCCTCAATTACCCTCCCCAATTCCGCCGCCGCTGAAGCCAGGAGGTCCGAGCCAGGAGTCCGGCTCCTCCCGCAGCCCCCTCTGTAAGGGCGGACGATACTCGTTATTTTAAATTAAAAAGTTGCGCGTGGGGTGGGGGGGAGGTGGGGGGTGAGGACTATCTTTTTGACATCATATAGAAATTATTTAAAAATCAGGAATCTGGCCGAGGCCTTCAGCTTTTATTCGCGGTTTTTATGCGGTTTAGCAATTTTTAACATTGAATCAGCACAAGACACGCGGGGGGGGGGGGGGGGGGGGGGGACGCGGAAGACCGGGAGCGCCACGCTTAAAGGCGTGTGAAGGAAAAGGGGTTGATGTCTGAGCGCCCGCCGTGCCCACGGAGAGCGGCGCGGGAACCGGCGCCGTGGTCCCAGCTCCNTCGGCTCCGCCTCGTGGCGGCGATCAGCTGCGCGCGCGTCACGTGGGCGCGTGTCGAAGGTCACGGCGCCCACAATGGAGCTGTCGGCGTACGCGCAGGGCGGGTGGCGGCTGCTGGGCGACCCGCGCCGCTTCCCCCGCCGCCCGTACGCCGCCCTCCTCCGCGCCGCTTTCCGCAGCCTCCTCCAGCACCCCCACGCCGGGTTGGGTAAGGCGTGGGGCGGCGCGGCGTGGGGTGGCGGGGGGGGGTAGGAGGAGATGTGCGGTGCGGGCCGCGCAGCGCGGGCGCGTATAGATACGCGTGGTGCGCTGGCCGGCCCCCCTACACACACCCACGCGGGGCGGCTCCCACCCGCGGACGGCTGCAGGGTGCCGCTGCGCGGGGTGTCATCGCTTAGACGCGCCTGCTTCATTAAAGCTTAAACCCACCCAAAATAAGTGTGTGTGTGGGGGGTCGCTCGGGAGGGGGGTCCCCCGCGCGTTCGCGGAGCGAAGAGGCGGTTTTCCGCCGCG
>VZSF01002912.1:563895-606806 GCA_013398295.1 Chionis minor | reverse complement strand
CTGAGGCCAAACCACGACAGGGGTGAGGGAGCGTGTCTGTAGGATCTGGAAGGCTTGGGTCCTCCTCTCAGTGGCCGAGGCAGGCACTGCTGCAACCTGCTTGTCAACGTCTTCACTTAAGTTTAGCGGTTAAAAGAGATGATTGCTCTGGATTTTTTTCTTTTTTCTTTTTTTCTTTCTTTTTAAAAACATCAGAGTAGATTTTTCACTAATTTCCCTGAAAGCTTTCTAAGCATTAAATTTTGCTGTATTCTTGCCCGATGCCAAAACTCATTATCACTACAAATGGTGTCATGTTGAGTCCACCCTCAGCAAGTCTGCTGACAACGCCAAGCTGTGTGGTGCGGTCAGCACGAAGGGATGCCATCCAGAGGGACCTGGACAGGCTTGAAAGGTGGGCCCATACAAACATCATGAAGTTCAACAACACCAAGTGCAAGGTCCTGCACGTGGGTCAGGGTAATGCCTTGCACAAATGGAGGCAAATGGATTGAGAGCAGCCCTGAGGAGAGGGACTTGGGGTGCTGGTTGATGAGAAGCTCAATGTGAGCTGGCAATGTGCGCTTGGAGCCCCAAAGGCCAACAGCATCCTGGACTCCATCAAAAGAAGCATGGCCAGCAGGTTGAGGGAGATGATTCTGCCCCTCTACGCTGGTGAGATCCTGCTTGGAGTACTATATACAGCTCTGGAGTCCTCAGTACAGGAAAGGCATGGACCTGTTGGATTAAGTCCAGAGGAGGGCCACCAAGATGATGAGAGGCATGGAACACCTCTCCTAGGAAGACAGAGAGAGTTGGGGTTGATCACCCTGGAGAAGAGAAAGCTCTGGGAAGACCTTATAGCAGCTTTACAGTACCTGAAGGGGGCCTACAGGCAAGAGGAGGAGGAACTCCTTTATCAGCGAGTGTAGCGATAGGACAAGGGGTAATGGCTTTCAACTGGAAGTTGGTAGATTTTGATCAGGTATTAGAAAAGATTTCTTTACTGCGAGGGCAGTGAGACAGCGGAAGAGGTTGTTCAGAGAAGCTGTGGATGCCCCATCCCTGGAAGTGTTCAAGGCCAGGCTGGATGGGGCTTTGAGCAACCTGGTCTAGAGGAAGGTGCCCCTTCCCATGGCAGGGGGGTTGGAACTAAGTGATCTTTAAGGTTTCTTCCAACCCAAACCATTCTATGATCCAATGTTTGTCCCAGCTGAACTTAAGATTACTTTTCTTTTGTACTAATACAGCAGGATATCTTGTAATGGAGTAATTCCGTGGGCTTTTCTTAGAAAATAATTAAGATATTAAAAGATTATATAATCTTATTCTGTAATTTAAAAAAAACCCAGGACTCATCTAAAAATAACACAAGTGAGAAAGATCACAGAGAAGAAAACCCCACCACCACAACCCGTAGTCAGTTTGTTTGCTCAAGTGCTGAGAAATATACAGAATTGTCTCTGGTTACATCAGCTGTTTTACTTATCCGGAAGCAGAACCTGTGTAATCAGTGAGGCACAAAATGTGAGCAGGACTGGAGTGAAAAAATTGTTATATTTCTTGGGTTTGGGGATTTTTAATTTTTTTTTTTACATTTCAGAGTGGAATAAAGACATAATACAATTATTATTTTTTTATGTAAAGGAGAGCAGATTAGAAATTCTTGCACAATTCTTTAAGTTAAGATTTGAAAAAAATATTTTTTAAAGTGGTAGTGCCCTCTTCTGTTCTTATGAATTGTTTATTATTTGTTATTACATCAAGTGCTCTTATAAACAAGTATGTTTGTCAACTTTCTGATTATTGAAAGTGAACATATTTCAGATGTTTTTGAACTTCGTAATTGTCACTGTGATATTATTTTGGATAGTTTCAGTTCTTTTTACAATTTTAGAGTTCCAAGCACCTAATGGTGGACCTGATGGGTGTTTTTATTTAACAACTGCTTTAATGATATAGTAGAAAAGTTTTCATTCTTACAAGAACTAAGATATGTAAAATATTTTATATAATTTTTAAACTTAGACCCTTCATTCTTGCTGCTGCTCCTGGCACAATTTCATACAGGTTAATATTATACTTGAATATTTGTCTGACCAAAGCAAGGCTGGAATATTATGGATCTGTCATAAAGGCAAAATAGTAGTTGATACCTGATGGGCTATGAGAAGTGGAAAGTAGGGAAATACAGTTCTCCAGTAGTACATGATAACAATATTTATTTTCATAGAAGTTAAAAAATGAAGAAAAATATTACTAATTTTTGTACAGAAAAAGTTTCTAACAATACTATGTGGTTTTAACTGCTGTAGTGCTTGGTTGCACATATTAGCTATGTTGAAACGTCATCTAACAGTATTTAGGGGGCAAAATGAATACGTGGGTCAAATGGCTGTTAGCACTATTACATATTAATATAATATTCCAGTTGTGTAACTATTTAACTCACTTAAACCATACTGCTTCATTTAATTTTCTGTTCTAAACTGTTCTTTAGTTGTTTACACAATCAAGTGTTACATTATTTACATCTGACCCTATATTTATACAATGTTTTAAAACTATCTGTACCACAATATTAAGCTGGCATTAAAAGAAATCAACCTGTAAGAATTTCAACCCCATGCAATTCAAATAAAAAACCAAAACCAATCCCATGTATCTTAAAATATATAGCTTACCTAAACCTTACTTTTTAAGTCAATCTAGTCTATATTCGTTGAGGTGAGGTCAGTATTACGAACACAAATTTTTTTTGTTTTCTTTTCTTCTCCTTTCCTTAAAAAGTTCTGAATTGTTCAGACCATTCAGATGAGTTGGTTGCGTCCTGCTCACACTGGTTATGAGTAACCATTCAGCAGCTCTATCATGTGTGTGTTTCTTTGTGGATCTCAAAAGCTTGGTAACAAATATCTAGAAGTTACCTGACAAAGATCTTAAGTGGGTTTGTCAAGTACTGTAAGATGCATCTGCGCCCTAATTTGGAATAGGACCTGCAGTTTCCGGTGCCCAGCCATATGCTATCTTAATACTGTAATGCTTGGACAGAAACACTTCAGTAAAAGACAGACATTCCTTGCCCACGTTCCCTCCTCAATAAAAGCAAACAGTATCGCAACAGCAAACAGTATTAATATCTCAAATCCTATATCAGCTTTATATAAAGATACAAGGCATTTAGCTTACATCACTGAAGCAGAACATTGAGCATGAGGTGATACTGGGTGTATAATGGCTGCTTGACCCAGTGCTCGACTGTTGCCAGTTCTGAAGTGCAGCAGTACCAGCAGTTTAGCTAGAAGTAAACAGCTTCTCGGGCAGTTCCTTGGGGATTTGAAAAGATAATAAAAGTTTACCTTGTTTATGTTTTCAAATACATCATTTAATTGTGGCTAAATACAAATCCTAAGCAATAGATATGCTATTCTTGAACATCTTGATACTTAAACGTTAGCCCAGACTAAGAGAATAAACGAGTTTTAAGGCTCTTGTTGTTAACATATAGCCTAGTGGGGGGGAAAAAATCAAACCCCAACCCTCTGCGGTCTTCTATTGATTACTTTATTGTATTTTTCTTCTTGAAATGTCAAGAACAGCAGGTTTAATGGTTTGGTTCTTATGCTGTGCTCTTTGTGGAAGGGAAAAACCTGTTCATGAACCTCTCCTGGAAGTCAGTCATGCCAAGAACAGGTTTTGACAGTTTCAGGCTTTTCTGTAGCAAAATAACTATTAGAAGCAAGTCTCAGAAATAAGAAGAAATACAGTTGGACAGTATCTCTACTAATGTTGGTCTGTGTTAAGTTCCAAGGTGGAAGCATTGAGGAGGAGGATGCACCCCAATGTGTCAAGCACCTAGCTTTTACGATTTTTTTTAAATCCGAGGAAAGATGGAAAAGGATGCAGCTGCCAAATACAAATACAAGGTGCTATGGGGAGCATTGAGAAATCCACGTACTGAGAGAGTTGCATCAGGTCCGTGGCTCCTGGAGAAAGGCAACCCAAAGCACTGCCTTGATTTCAAATACAGTTCTTCTATTTAAGGCAGTTAACGTGTAAGAAAATACACTGTACTTCTTGCACTTCTTGTTTTGTTTAAAGTGTACTACTGTTTAACTGGCTGCTAGTATGTTCTGTAGAACGTGGAACATACCAGATGTAGGGTAAACTTGGAAAACAAACCTCCCAGCTCTGTAATATAGTGTGATGAAGGCCCGTTTCACAACCCAGTAGGTCCTAAGGCATCGGAGTCCTCTTGAACATACTTGGGCTGCAAAGCTGCCAGAACAAAATGTGGGCAGGCCAACAGTTGTTGAACTATGTATGTTACAGTGCAGAGCCTTTTAATTTAGGTTAGCTGTTCTCTGAGAGGTGCTGGCCTGAATAACTCCTACCATAAAGAAAATTGCTAGTAGGGAAGTGCTTTTCTTAGACTAAGCCCAAGGACTTCTTAAATGAATACACCGCAAGGACTTCTGCAAAGATTTGCTGCTCCATATCTGACCTTTCCATTCCTCATTCAAATGGTACAGGTAAACTTCAACAAGCACTGTAGTTGTGCTCCTAACCAATGGTAGACAGAGGAAGTGTTATAGAATGGAGAAAACCATTTCCTCAGAAAATAATAAGCAAACGAAACAGAGCAGACTGGTGTATTAAACTTACTTGGTATTGAGTCACACAACATTCTGGACTTCCAAAACTATTATGGGTGACAGGCATTTATATCATTGAATATAAAATGCATTCCCCACTCCCCATTTCCCACTCCCCCTTAGTTTGTATAGGAAAAGAAAAGTGTTGGAGGCTTTTAAGAGAACAACGAGCCTCAACTATTTTGGCATTGAGAGTCAACAGGTGTCTCAGGACCCCAGCACCCCTCTAAGTCCTCCAGTAAAAAGTTATTTTGGAACATTTGCATTCAGTGCCCAAAATACTGAATAGTTTTAGGTAAACTAAGCATTAGTAGTATCTGTTTTCTACTTTGTACCATTTGCTGTGCACAAAATGGGACTCTGAGGTTTTACCTTCCGAGGAGCTTGATGTGGACCTTTTGATGATTTCTGATGCTCCTTGATCATGCTGAAGGCAGAACAGAGGGATTTCAAATAAAACTGACCACATGGCTGAAAGACATAATGCAGGTTGAGTAGTTGTGCCGTATACCCTGGGGATTAGCCCACGCTCTTGGGATGCAGGAGATAGGTTTGAATTCCTGCAGCTGAGGATTCTTAATGATGACTAGGGTGTGATACAGAAAATGGGCACATAGTTTCCCGTTCCTCTCCTTCGGGTGAGGAATACTCTAGTCGTCTATCATACTTTAAGTAGTGGTGTAGACAGCAGCATAATTGAGCAGGTTTAGGTTGTGAAACTAAACATCCCATTTGCTCTGTGGGTAATGTAAGAGAGAGTCAAGGCTACCAAACATCTCTTGTAGACATTTCCTTTCAGCTGGCTTGAATGCTCCTCAGCGCCTTGGATATCTATCACATTGAGGTCATGAGCTTGGCCTATTTGCTGTAATGAGCATTTAAGCACCTGACTCAAAAAAATGTTTCCTGTTCCTGGAGGGGGTCCTTCAGCTTCTCCAGGAGTTTGTTATTTCAGACACATTGCTGTACCTCTTCTATGTCCTTGGGTTCCTAGATCAGCTAGTTAGTTGTACCAGGCTGCATCCTACAGCCTAGGCATTCCTGGAGTAAAGAGTAATGCAAATGCCTATTTTCATTAACTTGGTAACATTCTGTGAGGCAGTCCTGAATTTTGTGTAGTGATACCTAAAGCCCACAGAAGTTAAAAGGAGTATTATTTCTAGATCCTACTGATTTCTGAAATGCCATGTGCTCATGGGTAAGGTTGTCAAATTAATACAGCTAGAGCTGAGTACATTCATACACCTTAGTGCTATAAGCAATAAAGAAGTGGAGTGGGGGATTTGTTTATTGTGGGTTGGCGGGGGGGGGTTTAATTAACATTTCCATAGTATAAGGCAGACATGCTATTTGCATGACTACTTTGTTCTCATTTTGGATTATCTGTGTATTCCCTCAAAAGTGTTGTTGCTTGAAAACTCAAGTCCAGGAGAGTGAGATTTGGTGACAGTGTAAGTAGTGGTGTGAAGGGGAATTACAAGATGGAAAAGAAACCATGCTTTGGGTTAAATTTTCCTCTTGCACCACCTGCATTGCTTCCAGATCTCAGGGTACTTTACTTTCCATGTAGATCATTCGCTGCCTGTACTTTCTGCTTGCCTGTTGGTCACAATCTTTTTTGAAAGATTCAAGTCTCTCTTAGTTACAGGGTTTTTCAGTGTAGCCTGAAGTGAAAGATGCATGGTGCACGTGAAATGTGTAGAATTATCTTTAATGTACATGTAACTTTTCTAAAATTGCCTTCAGCAAAGGCTGTATGTACCTATGGGGTTGCTAGGAAATAGCATGTGAAGTGTTCTACGGTGCATCAGAATTTAACTCTTTTTGGAGAGTGTTGTCATGGTAACCAAACCCAGTATTTTCTGGACTTCAAAATAGGTCAATGGTAGCAGGATTATGGCTTCAGAAAATCAACAGTCACCTTTACCAATGTAAAGATAAACATTTGGAGCATTGTGGAACTCAGCACGTGTGTCTGAAGTGCATCATTTCGTGGTTGAGGGCATGAGCTTACAGTAATGACTGCCACCTGATGATCTCTTATGTAGTACTGTCTCCCTCTCTCCCAGTTCAGCAGCTGCATTTGTAGTCCAGTAAGTCACTGGTTTTGCAGGGCAGCAGCAACTGACCGTCCCTTTGCTTCTCTGGGGCATCTTCTCTGGGGCAATTCTCACAGGCCATAAAGTACAATGAGCTCATTCTATAGGAGCTCTCATGACTCCCCCAAAACATTGGTGCTTTTGACTTGTGAAGCTTGAGTCACCTTTCCTTTTGTGTGAGGAAGCAGTGCTGCCTGAAAATACATTATTAATTCTGAGTAAGATGTCATGGTAAGAGGTAATGTCTAGTGCAGGTAACTTTCTTCACTTGAGAGGATTATTAGTCCATTTGCTCATGAGCTTTATTTTTCCCTGGCAGGTCAACCATTTGTGTCAACCACTGCCCTAGCCTTCAGCATCCAATAATTTATAAATGTCTTTTTCACCTGTATTGTCAGCTATAAAAGAACAAAATGTGTTAGAGATATGCTGTTCCTTTGGATTACCTCTGATTCTGTGAACAGAGAGTTACTCTGGAGAATTGTTAAAACAACTCTCTACATATCTCCACCCACTGATTTGGCCATCCAGTGCCAAATGTTTCATATCTTGAGTACAGAAAGAGTAGAACTTAGATTTGTGCTGAAAAGACCCTCAGCTAAATGGTGCTACTATAGAATTAATATTATGCTTTTAATAATGTGAATTACTTACTTTGAAAATACAGAACTAATTTGGATGTAGATTTGCAATTCATTGGTCTCTTGCCCTGGATTCATACTGCATCTGAAGAGGTTGCTGTGTTTATAAAAGCATGGGAAAACTGGACCAATGTCAGTTGGTTTCAGAGCATGGGAGCATGGAGCAGGAATTACAAAGATCTGGGCCACCTGGACTCCAGCACACAGAATTCGTAGAGCATGCAGCCAAGTGTGAGGATGTATATAGATATTATGAAATTATTTTTAAATAAGAAATCCGAAGAAATAACAGTTAGCTGAAAGACTCTGCATTAGTAGCGTCAGTAATTTCCACTGTGAGGTAAGGCAATGAGCTGAAACGGACAGAATGGAGTTTTGAAGCAATGTATCTATTGGTAAACAGGCTATTCAGCAGCTATTTATAAGCCTAGGACAAACTGTGCTCACAGTCAGTTTGCATGTGGAGCTGTAACCTGTTAGATTTAATTACACTTGATTTGTTTATATTGGGAGGGGTGGGGTTTGATTCCTTTCTCATTTTACATGTTTTAATCACAACAATGATATACTTACCAGTGGCATATGTTTTAGTGCTATGAAAAAATCAGCTTAACCGAATGTGGAACTGGGCATGAGGTCTCTGAAGTTAGCTTTGGAGCTACTTCCAGCACTCCATTTTCCCTTTGCTCTTAGGTCAGACATTTTGCCACAGGGAGAGCAAAAGAGGCTTTGTTCTTCTCCTGTCGCATATTTGGAAGGCTGTCTGAAAGGCACTGTAAATTTGAATGCTGTCAGTGATCATCATTCTCTGGCAGTTATGTTTAATAATAATTGCTTGCATTTATGAAATGCAACTTATCAAACCATTGTGCTAGTCAGAAACCCAAGAAATCTCTTTTAGAAAAGGAGGGTGAAAATGAGGCTTTAACTTTTGCATGTGTTCATTTCCAAAGTGAATTAAATTTCTTCTGAAACTCAGAGACCCCAGGGTAGGTGGTAACGTGGTGGCTAGGGTGTTTTCTGGAGATGAGACACCCAAGTTCAATTCTGTTCTGAAAGAGTCTGAAAAGATTCTCCCACCTGAGTCCCCTGCCTCCTGAACTGTTGGTTATTGTGGGTTTCTTTTCCTCTTGGCTCTGAGACTGCTTCCCTGAAATCCATCCATTCCAGGGTCCTGTCCTGATGAATCACTACTTCCTCCTGTCACAAAGTAAGCCGATTCCCAAACAGTTGTTTAATTATATAATTAATCTTACTAATATGATTATAGAATCATATTAGAATAGAATCATAGAATCATTTAGGTTGGAAAAGACCTTTAAGATCATCAAGTCCAACCATTAACCTAGTACTGCTGACTCCAGCACTAAACCACGTCCCTAAGCTCCACATCTTTTAAATGCTTCCAGGGATGGTGACTCAACCACCTCCCTGGGCAGCCTGTTCCAACGCTTGGCAGCCCTTTTGGAGAAGAAATTTTTCCTCATACCCAATCTAAGCCTGCCCTGGTACAGCTTGTGGCCATCTCCTCTTGTCCTATTGTTTGCTACTTGTAACACAAGCTTTCAGGAAAAGGTGGTATGTTCCACTTCAGAATAAAACCATTCACATGTGTTAAATGGTTAGGGCTTTGTTTATGTGCCGGGCAACGTTGTGACTTGTGGAAGAGGTGAGTTAATTGCCGTGTTGAACTGTTTGCCATGGCGTCTTTTCAGACTTCGTCCCTTTGCCTCAGACTGCAAACTCAGGGAGGCCAAAATACCAAGACATCTCAAAAGTTTTGATTTCTTACATTCTCATGGACATGGTGTGATGGGCCATGGATGTGATGCAATGGGCTGCAGCTGCTGGACAGTGCTTCTGTCCCCATGGAGCTCTAGATGGCAGCTACAGCGGGCTGGTGGAAACCTGGGAAATCTTTGGCTGTCTTTGTTCTGGAGGTTCTTGCAGACATGAAAAAGGTCAACTAGAGTACCATGAGGGTGCAGTGGGTGGTTAAAGAAGGGATGGATGAAGTGAAGATCTGAGATGGGCTAAGCAGAGTGAGACATCATTGTCAAGTGTAAAGAAAGTAATCAATCTAGCCTAAGTTGGGGTGGTTGTGGTAGTAGCATCTGTTGTGGGCTGGAGGAAGCCAAGACAGAAACTTAAGCCAAAGGGAGTAGGGCTGAAGGGGCACATGGGCTAAGAGGTGTTTGGGGGGGAAAAAAGATCTGTCTTTGTGGGAGAGGATGCCAATGGCACTTGGAAGTCTTGGGGAGATGTGATTTCTGAATTTATTGATTTCTGTCCAGATCTTACAGCTACACAAAAAAAATGTAGCTTGCAACCCAGTACTAAGAAATTTTGTGGGTTGTAGCAACTGTCTTGAACATGCCATTTCTGGAGTTTATTTGTGGTAGTCTCAATGAGCTTCTAAAACAGTTCAATTATACATGGGTTTCACTGCAATAGGAAATGCATAGGTGTTGTTTTGTGTTCCAGTGTTGTTGTAATGTATCCACTGCTGCCTAAAGTCACCTCATAGTCTATGCTTTTTTGTGGTTTTATTTCTCACCCCATCACACCAGCAGAGGACTCCTAAATGTATGTAATTTAGTATTTGAGAACAAGTGAGAAGTATCTAATATTTGCCTAGGCAGATTGAAGACCACTAACTAGTCTGTTTGCCAGTACAAGCACTAGCTTTATACAATAAAAAGGAAAAAAATTCTTAGCTTCACCTATTTTTTCTCCTTGGCCAGAGTACTGCTTCAGATAAACCGTGCTGGTTTGTTGTGGTGTCATGATAGCTGGGGGAAGAATGTTGGTTGCTAAAGCAGTGCTTTACTGTAAGACAGGAAAGGGAGCTTCCTGGGAGGGTCCTCTTGTCCTGAAGAGAGATTTAGAAAAAGGGGAGGGNNTGGGACACACGCAAAACCAACAACAACAACAAAAAAACCCACACCAAACCACCAAGCAGGGCACGACAACCAAAACTGTTGTAGCTCTGGTACAACTTTGTGAAATGACAGTATGCACTCCTATATTCCAGGCCCAGGTAGGATAGTGCTAGGAGAGGATGCAAACACTGTATTAACTCTGCGGGTCCGGTGCATGGGAATGAATTTAATCTTAATGGCAGGTTTTTTCTTTCAGAAGCAACTTTGTATAAATGTTGTCACTTTATTTAGTGCAATGACTTCTTTGGGGCATTCTGGCATTTCTGCTTGTTTCACTGTGTCAGAGCTACCTTTTACTACTGTGGTCCTTCAGGTGGGCTTGGAGTGAGCAACAGAACTTGTTTCTCACACCATTAGTAGATTGAAAGGTATGTGTTTGATAGACACTACTAAAGAGTCAAGCTCAAGACAAGAGTTGTGCCAGTCTTAAAAATAATATATGTAAAATTTCATCATTTTAATTTATATTCTGTGCATTCTGATGTTAGAGATATCACACATTTTCTTTCAGGTATGAAGTCAGATGTTTAAGAAAGTGAAATAGCGTAAGATTATCAATAACATAAAAACTAGTAGGACTGACCAGTGTTACACTTGACCAGAAAGCATGAAGATATTGCATGACCTCTGGTAAGATCCTGCAGTGAATTAGATCTGTGCACTGCTCTTGGGGGCTTATGCCCTCGTGAATGCATGGGGAACAAAGTCTTGTATTTCATTGTGCTCTGGAGTTTTGTTCTAATACCCACCATTTTGTCCCAAAACATGCTTGTAGAGTTCAGGAAGAAAAATAGCAGGTGGTGAGAAACTGTCTTAAAAAACAGTTCAAACAAAGAGTTTTAAAATTTGGGCTTACATTTGTTTGTTTCTTTCCTGCCCTCTCAACTCAGAAGGTTCCTTTGTTGTCTGTTTGCAGATGCGCATTAACTAGAACAGCCGATACACATGCAGATCTTTTTTGGCCCTCTGGCATTTTAGTGGCTTAGGGACCATCCATACAGTTCAAAGAGTTCGGTAATGAATCATCTTCAAAGAAGGGAGTTGTTTTCATGGGTTCCACCAGATTTATACAAGAGGCTATATTTAGATCAAGGATTTTTTTTTTTCCCCTTAGAGCTGTAAGACGTCTGTGGCCTCGCCTTAGATATGAAAAATTTGCTGTGCTGAAAGTAACTCCTTTAAGGCCATCCTTTCATGTTCAATTTATTGTTGTTTTTCATTTGATTGCAAATAGGCGGCAGATAGGTTAAAATTGAAGAGTGCTCTGTACTTTGGTAGCTTGCATGTAAAGTCGTATCAGAGAATACTGGTTTCCTGCATGTCTAATGCAACTGGTTGCGTGTGGAAGGATGACCCTTAATTACCATGCTCACACTTATTCTGTGGTGTCAATAAATAATGCAGTTTACCTATCCAAGCCTGAAATGTGTGTATGTTTACAAATTGATATCTTATGATACACGTACAGGTTTTGGCAGATAGCCTGTTAAACAGCAATTGAGTAAAGAATTGCTTCAACATACCCTTGTTTTATTTGGGAACTCACGTAGTATAGCTGCACAGGATCCACTGGAACAGAGTGAAGGAAAATGCAGGCAACTTGCTTACAGTTGCAAGGTGTTTCAGTTTACGTTACTGATGTTGTAAAATGGATACCGGACATATATGATCATCTTTGAATTTGGACTGGAGAGCTACTCCTACGAGATACTGTCATCAGGTGGATTGAGGAATATCTGAGTGGTACAGAGCAGCAATAAACTTTTGTACACTTAAGAAACTTTTTCAGATAGGAAGATAGCAGTGGGGAAAAAGGCTATTCAAATTTTCTGAAAAATTCCCTGCATTTTATTTTTAATTCAATAGAAATAAGTGATTGGGCCCTGATATCTCCTTCTCTGGTTAATGAGCTGTCAGGGACCAAACCAGCTGGCAGCATTCCTCCCACACAGCCCTTAGCTATACTAGTTGTAGCTAGCAGTTGGGCTGGACAGTGCTGCTTCTCTGAATGCCTTGTTCCTAACTCTCCCTGGTAAGTGTTCAACATTTCTTGATGAGCGAAGGAGGTAGTGGCATGGCATAGGTGCAACAGACCAGATTTGCAAGACTTGGAGATGTCAGCAGTACTTCTTGCCACTTGTCTTTTGTTGATCTGCCTCTCTCTCTCTCACCTGTTCTTTCAGCATAGGATCACTGAAGAGGATAGTCCGCCTTGTTTGGATGATAGACAATCCTTTTGCATGTTTGTATGCATACTTGGTGTATGCTTGCTTGCAGGTTGGGTGAGCCATCTTCTGGTATATCTCCCCTCCAGTATTGGTTGGGGGGTTTTTCCCACCCCCCTCAGCTGATCAGTTGCAGAGGAGTTGCCATTGCTGAGAATAGGATCAAAGCAGGACACGTTTAAATGTGTGGAATTCTTAGTTCTTTTTAGTCACAGTTCACATCCTGTGTCATCTTCACATCCTTGCCAGCTGCCAAGTCTCTTCATTGATTCTTTGATGATCAGTTACATTCTTTCTCACTTTGGAGGAGAGCAGTTCTATCTGTCTGTTCAAGGTATTATCAAAATTGATGAATATCTGACAACAGTAGGCATATCTTCTTTTCTGTTACCAGCAAGTATGCCATGGACAGGTAAAAATCATGCCACAAACATGTGAATTAAAGCAGTACTTTCATTGATGCCTATCACAGGATTAAGTGTAAAACAGGAAAGATAGTCTTCTGTGCGTCCTCTCTAAACCCCTTCCAAACTTTTGCTGCTTGTCTGTTTAGAAATTTGCGTGGCAACTGACTTGTATGCTAATGGGAATTAGTGGGAATTGGATTTCCTGCTTATTTGGAAACATCACTTCAGCAAGAGAAATATTTTGAAGATAAAATTCTGGAAAAATGTTTCAAGTCAATCAGAACTTACTATAGTCAATCTCAGATTCTGTTTATGTTTGATAAAAATGGCGACCTGATTTACTGCTTCTTCAAAGGGCTTTACTTCTAATAAATGAAGATTTTCTGGTGCTGGGAGGATCAAGCTGGAAAATTTCTAACTGCCTGGCAATGATGACTTTGGTAACTTCACTTCATGCTGCAGCTGGGAGGTCCAACGACACATTGCCATAGAAACACCCACAGTAGTTTTAAACCAGCTTTTAATTGCTAAAGCTTGAGGGCTAATGATTACAGCAACATCAGCTGTCAAACACACACTGGGAGGCTGGATATATGCTTCAGCAGCTGGCTGCACTGACTGCACCTAACTACAGCCCAATGATGTATGCTTTTGAGGTTGGAAGCCTAAGACTGAGAGAGATCTCACAGTTCTTGCTGAGACACAGCCAGGCTTGTACTAAGGGTGTCCAGGTGTCTAAACACCTCAGTTGTGCCGGTGTTGCAAAGGATAAGTAGGTGGCCTGGGACAACTTGGACCAGATCTACAAAGGCCCGGTGGCTCCACTAATGGGACTGCAGTGCTTGCTGCCCCTCTTCCTCCTCATTTGGTAGTGGACTAGATTTTTTTTGCTTTTTGCAGTGACATATTTTGCCTCTTTGGTAGTGGTTGCACCGTTAGATCAAAGTTCAGGGTGAAAAATAAAGTGAGTGATTATTTACTCTTCATACCATCAGCCATAACATCATTTGTGTTGTTACAGATTTGGCTTCACTGTGGGTGTTGAATGCTTGCAGATGTGTTCAGTGAGTACATATGGAAATGGAAAACCGTTCCCTTTGAAGGGGAAGCACTAAGGTGAAGAATTTAGCAAGCTGTCTTTAAATAAATATGGTTTCTGACTTAGTTTGCATCTGAGTCCAAATCAGTCAAAAGAAGCCAAGCAAGGTTTTAAATTGGATTAGTAGGCCGTTACTCGATCCATTGTCATTATGTTTCTTTTCATGGAGAACCCAGTGATATGAGGAAGCATATGAATGAAATGCTTACCTGATATTACTGTCAGCAACATAAAGGTAAAGTGAACGACAGTCAATCGTGTGTATTCTGCTGTACATAAAAATTCACAGAGATTTCTGTACTGCTTCATGCTGTACACATTCCAGTGATAAGTAATAATCTCAGACGGAAATGTCTGCGGCCTACCTTTCAACAGCCGCATAGACAGTCATTAAACCAAGCCATCTTAAATAAGATAGATGCTCTTGCAGCTGTTTCATTTTCTCAGAATTAGTCTTTTCACTAGACCTCGCTTATAAATCCTTGACAAGTGGAGTGGATTTTTTCTATTTCCGTACACAGTCACAGTGTCTTCACTAGTCTTCCAAGGATAATAAAGTAATTTGTGGTAGGTACCAGTGAAATTCCTCTGTTCATCATATAATCTGGTTACTTAAACCTATGTAAAACTTTATTGCAATTTATAGCAAATATGCAACAAAGAAAAAAAGTTGCTGGCATGCATGAGAACTAGAGGAATAGTTCTTATTTGCTGTGAACATAGGTAAGGTTTCTATTCTAACATCATATTTTTGCTTTCTTAATCTGATAATAGGATTGATAACTACAAAACCCTAAGTTTTATTACATGTAGAAATAGGGTAAAACTTTTTTCCTAGTCTAATATAGGCAAAGTCAGCTAGGGACTTCTGTTTCCCAAGTTCTGAGATGGCCTGATGTCTTTAATGCTGTGGCTTCTGCCTCCCCAAGATGTCTGGGTGCAGAGAGCGTTCCTGCTTTGCGATGAGGATTCCTCTGCCACCAAAGAGGTTGTCTCAGTGTCACCAAGTGGGAGCAAGCTCCGAGCTGATGCCTCCTTGGCTGCAAGGATAGTTCCCAATCCAGAGATGAAGATCTCCCTCTGGAGAAAAATGGGAACTGTGTATAGAGTTGCTTTTAGTTATCTTCTGAAAACTTCCAAACGTATATTCCTTACCTGGCTTGTGGTAAGTGTTTTGAGGTGATCATATTTTAAATGTGGTAAGAATGACTGAATAATTTAAAAATTTCTGCATACATCATGACTGCAATTAAAATACCAAATTAGGGAATGACTTTTTTTAATTTTTATTTTTAATGACAAAGCGTCACAGCTTGGGCTGTTTTCATAAAGTGAAATATAAAAATGTCCATTAATGCAAATGTATTTCCTTAGAACTTTTATGGGAAGAACTGTATCTGCAAATATAGGTACCTGTCTACTGGAAGCTGCGAGAGCAATTAAAACACAAGAAACTTCTTAAACATGAAATATTAAGCATAACCCAGCATTCAGCCTTTTATGGGGGAATGGCACTTTTTCAGCATCTTATATGTATTCATTGCACTTTTTTTTAAAAATTGATGCTGAATTGGGTCAAAAGTGCATGGTTCTATAAATTCCCTACAGTCCTAGTCACTAGCAAAATGACTTCTCTCTTTCTTATCTTACTGCTAACTTTTTGGGGGGTTCCTTTCCTAAGGTCTCCCTAAAATCAAATTATCCTAACTTGGATCTGAGAAGTAGCACTCTCAGTTTCTGTAGGGGGGGAAAAAATCACTGGACAAGATGTATGTAAGTGGTGTATCGAGGCTGCTTTTCTTTTAAAGTACACAAGGCAAACTCCCATTTCAGAACAGATCTCTGTAAAGTAAGTTCACCATGCTGACTGTTAAATTGCCTTAAAGGCTATCAGAGCTACTGTCTCAGATCTACTGTAGATTCAGGGGTATGTTGATTCACACTAACTTTGAAAATATGATTTTATCTGCCTTGAGGACTTAAAAATGGCTTTGCTTTATTTTTAATGAAAGTCTTCTGAGTAATCCGTACCTGATATATGGCAATTTCTGTGAAAAACATAATGACTGTAAATTACAAAATGTGTCAGACTGTGCCTTGCTTTACAGCTATATACACAAAAAAAGGAGGTAGTGTTCCATGGAGCACATTAACATGAATTCACCAGAACACTGAAAAAATAAGTGAAAGGGAGTTCTTTTGAGGATTAATAGCTCAAAAATTACTTCTGTCTGTTTTGTAAATCTCTAAGGCCAGGAACGGGGAATTGATGCGGGAGGTATCACACGTGCTTGCCCTGGTCTTGTACATACTGTCTAGTGTTGACCATTCTTAGAGATATGATGTTAGTTTGGTGGCTTGATCTGACCCAGTGTACCTGTCGTTATGTGTTTGCAATCCTGGCCTCCATTGAAGCCTGACTTAGCAAAATGGTTCAGCGCACGAGTAGAACCATCCAGCTTGACTGGAAAAACCAGAGCACCGGTTTGACTTTACATTTCTACAGGGTCATTGCACTTAGAAGAAGACTAAAACAGCCTTGGGGTGGTTATAACCTGTGTCTGGGCAGCTAAATATAGAACAGCTGGTTAGCTCCGTGTCGCTACGAAGGTCTAGAAAGGAAAAGTGCTATTTCCCCAACAAGAGCTGCATATGTGGAAATCTTGTTCCAATAATGTGGAATCTTTAGGACTTGGGACCTAAATTCTGTAAGAAGGAGTAGTAATATATTTGCAGTGCCATAACTGAAATAATCAGAGATGCTCTTGTGTTACTCAGTGCAGAGGATCTGGCTATCTGTACAGCATTAGCGCTTCATCACGAGGTTTCTGTACATGGGACCAGTGAGCTAGTCCAACTGTTTTAACGTGTGCCCAGAAATGACCATAACTATTACAAACATTTAATTACAGATGTATTTTTTGAGAAGGCCCACCAGCCTAACCTCTCTCATTTACTTTTGGGGAAATGTTGAAACTTTAATGGTAACTTGGCTATGGGAAGTAAAATGCAATTTCTGGAAAGGACTCTTGGGTCGGAAAACTGGCCCCTGCAATTGTAGGAAGCCACCTTCTAAAGCCCTTGAATTTAATCAAAGTCTTGAAGAAGTTTACTTCTGGTCCTCTCTGACTTTACTGACAGGAGTCCTAAGCTGTCATCCCTGCTTTTTCTGTTGTATTCAGCTAAGAAGCTTCTAACATACAGCAACATCCATAAGAACACAGTGTGGCACTTCATGTTGTTTGAATTTCAGCCCATTTCTACAACTCCTGTCCTACAGGTTCTCTGCTACTCTACCTACCTTGCAGTTCTTTAATTCAATCTGTTTTCTGCAGCTTTTTTAATAGCTTTGCCTGTGGTGTCCCACCAAATGCCTGTTAGCAGTCCTGAACAGGACAGGTTTATTGAGTTTCCTTTCTCTAGAAAATCACTTTTATTATTTTGTATGTCTTTATCAGTGCTCATATTACAGTGACCCACTGTAACAGTTTGGTAACATTATATTGAATTGCATCTTCTGTTCAATATAACTCTATGTCTTTATTCTTCCATACAAGTCTGGCACAGATTTTTATGAGTGCTAATATGATGGGCCTAAGATTGCTCAGATCACTTTCTCTGCTCTCTTGGCAGCTCATTTCCCCCAGCTTATGTCAACCAAATATTTCTCAGCTTCCTTGGAAACTGAGTGTGACTCAGCAAGAAATTTATAGAAGTTACTGTTTTCTGTATTGTAATACACACTTGTAAATAAGTACAACATCAAGAGGAAATACAATGTATTTTGTTGCAGACCCCATCCCAAGACAGCTGTAAAATAAAGAGATATATAAGAGAGATATATAACAGAACTCTAGCAATATATTTTTGTGTTGTATCTCATGGACTGTAGTCTTAGACTGTGAATAATTTATGCATAAACAGTTTTTCAGTGCAGCTGTATGTGATACTGAGTCTAATCCACTAAAATGAAGAGATCATGTCCTATAAAAGCTTTGTTGGTGAAAATTTTGTCAGTGAATTGGAACTAAAATTTTTTATGATTTTCAGAGACAGGATTCCTAGATAAAGGTGGTTGCAAAGTGTCAGGCTTTCAACGGCCCATGTGCTCTCTTGGAGAGGAGATTAATATTCTCCTACAGTTGGTGATATGTGTATAGTTCCTGGTGCTTAGTAGTTGCTTAATTCTGCAACACACTGAGCATTTGGGCGATGCTATCTTTAACTCACCAAGAAGCCTTTTTTTGTCTCCAGTGATGCTGGTCATAAAAAAATATTAAACAGATTGCCGAAATGAGTCTAACTGCATGGAACTTAGCTTCTGCAACATAAGGTGCATTGAAAATAGGCAGCTGTTACTAATTCTTGGGGAGAGAAAGTGTGGCAGTTAACACTGCATGCAGCAGCCAGAACTTGTGCTTTTAATTCTTGAGTGTGGCAGTTCATACTGTGCATGTGCAGAAGCCATGGGAGAAGACTGGCTACCGAGACATTTGCAAGAGCTGTGTTTCACTGTCTGTGGAGAATATAACAGTGTAATTTTTTATGCTCTCAGTGTTGTGTTGTTAGTGAGTTTCATAATACATCCTAATGATGGATAACCCTAGTGGTGGACTAAGATGACTATATTCTGTTTAAATAGATGTCAGTACATAAAAACTGGAGCAGCAGTAAGAGTGCTCTGTAGAACATTGGCATGACTCTTCTAATGCTGGGTTTGGAAAGTGGCACTTAAATTTGGTGGTGCTTCTCCTTGTTAAGACTGGACTAAAATGTCCAAAAAAAGTCTCTTTCCAGAACACTTTTAATGATTTTTCACACTGTGGAAATAGCAATGAGTAATACCAAAACGATCATTGCTTATTGCTTAAGTAATAACTTGCTCTGGTACAGTAGGGCACCTGAAGCACTATGCAATGCCTTCTTTCCCTCCTTTTTTGCAGAGCTTATGTGGATTGCAGCTGTATGCAAAAATTAAATCCTAACATAAGAAGCTGATCCTACCAACATTTACATGAGCAGAGTAAGGGCAGTGAAATTAACATGACTGCATTCAAGTTTCTAAGACTGGATAATTAAGTTTTCAGGTTTGTCGGGGCAATTCTTTTGTGAGGTATGAATACTTCATTTACATCTAACTCACACTTCCCTGTTCCTCTGGGTCAGAGCTTCCTTTTCCTCTGACCACTTCATGTGTGCTGCTGTGCCCACCTTGTATAAATACTACTTCTACTCTTCCTCACTCTTCATCTGTATTTGGGTAGGGATTATAGGATCAGCCACCAGCCCATGTGCTGTCTTATACGAGGCATTATAAAAGTGAAAGGTGATCTTTGCATCTAAAATTTGTAACCTAAATAGGTAAGACAAGCTTCATAAACACTTTAGCCCTGAATGACAAAATACAGAGAGTGAAAGTGCCAGTTTAGGGAAACATCCGTGTGGCTCAGTTAGGTGATTCACAAAATCACAGAATGTCAAGGGTTGGAAGGGACCTCTAGAGATCGTCTGGTCCAACCCCCCTGCCAGAGCAGGTCCACCTACAGTAGGTTGGGTCCCGTTGGATTTTGAATGTCTCCAGAGTTGGAGACTTCACCACCTCTCTGGGCAGCCTGTTCCAGTGCTCTGCCACCCTCAAAGGAAAGAAGTTTCTCCTCACATTGAGATGGAATTTCCTATATTTGATTTTATATCCATTGCCCCTTGTCCTATCACTGGGTACTACTGAAAAAAGACCAGCGGGCAAAGCACTGTGCACAACCCAGAAGATGAGATCCAGATGTCTGTATTGGAGTCTTAGATTCACACATTGCTGCTGCTGTCTGGATTATCTGCAGTGGCTTTGCACAAATTAAAACAGAAACTTAAACTGAATTAAATGCGATCATGAATTCTTCAGTCAGCATGAGGGCCTCCAAGTTGCTCATTTTGATAAGAATTTGGCTTTTATTTTCGTTGTCTGCACGATATTTAGTGTGAGACATGGTACAGACTTTCTTGTTGATAATTTGTAGCTGCACAATAACAGGTGGTGTTCAGCTGGCAGCTTTAGTACTGGGGACAGCATCACTCTTGATACTTGAGATGGTAGGGTCAGCTCTAAGAATAATTCTCCTATCTGTGGGTTTCTGGTTAAAGGATTAATTGCAAAACAGTTAATTTTGACATATTTTAAATGCTATTTTTGAATTTTAGAGTCTGTATTAGATTGTAATGGAAAAAATTGCACGTATGTATCTGTTACTCTGAAAACTTGGGAAGATTTAATTTTTGGTTTATTGGTGGTTGTACTGTGTATTTGCAATTTTGGAGTTGTTGGGCTTTGGGGTTTGGTTTCTTTAAACAGAGTTTCTGGGTATAATTCTAAGACATATCTTGTGGATGCTAAAATTGTAATGAAAAGTCCGTACTATTTGGCTTCAGCTGCCTGTCCCCAGACTCAAACAATCAAGACAGAAGAGTTGTGAAACAAACATTGTCTGGCGATGTGAAAAAATGGAGGAGAGAGAACATTATGTGTTTGAAGAAAGTGAGGAATACTCTATTTTTTACTTAGAGATTGGAGCTTATTTTGGTATTTTTGTATTTTTGTAAAATGTCAATCAAAGTTCACAGCTGAGTTTTTTCTACGTGCGAGGCAATTCAGAAAACTTCAGTAAGTGACTCATCAGTATATCTTTGTTCTGTGTTTTGTTGTTGGGTTGTGGGGTTTTTTTCCTGTGTTCTGGCAAAAGGAATATAGTGTTGGTTCTATGCTGAGAAAATATGTAGGTGCCTTACAATAGCTGTCAAAGGAACATATCAACAGACCTTGTTGAACCAGGAAGACATTCTTTCCAGCTATGCCAAACTGAGATAAGAAATAAGAAGAGGTGGTACTAAGCAAAGCTCTGGTGGTGGCATCCATCAGGCATCTCTGAAGAAGGAGGCTGCTAACCGCTCCAGCTTAAGGATGATATTGATAGCTAGTAGTATCTGCATTTAATACTGTTGGTGAAATTGTAGACTAAGAACATAGTGCGTAACGTGGGTCAAAAAGCTGTCTTCCTTTTAACTCTTGGAGTAGAGCTCATAATACCTATGAGTGCGCTTGAAAACCAGTATTTGAGGTGCTGCTTTCGACTACTGTCAGACTATTGAGGGGCATAATCTTAGTGGTTTTGAAGGCAAGAGAGAACCTGTGAATTCAACTCAGTCTTAATTTGTTCATTTTCAGTAAGACACTGCATAGTTAATGTTAGATAAGCAGTGGAAGACAAGACAACTAAAATTTTCTCCTTCAGTAGGACTTCAGGTAGGTTATTTACTACTGGAATGGCAGTGTTAAATTAGCTGAGAACACACTGTTTCTTGTCAAAACCTCCCTGAAGTAAAATAGTCTTCCGACAAGCAGCAGCCAAAGCCAGCAATACATTGGGTGAAGAGAATGGAATTGCCCTTTTCTAGTAGAAGAAAACTTATGGAAAACTCCTGAATATTCGTGTATTAAAATATTTAACGGCTTTCGTTGCTAATTTCCGGGTGACATTTCAAATATGGTAACTGTCTTCCAGCAAACCCTTAATGACCTCACAGAGCCCTGGAAATATGCCCCCCACAACCCGTCACAGAAGTGGGACTTAAATTTGTTTTGGCAGCACTTCCCATGTGAGATGAAGGGAACTGAATAGTCTCTAGAGGAAATGCTGAGCTGGCAGCCCCTCAGGTGTACGCAGACAACCTCCAGATGATTTTTACTTAGTCTTTGGAAGGCAAACTTAATTTTACATCTTAAAATGATTGTTCAATTGCAGATTAACAGTATGATTCATAAATTATGAGTATTTACCTAGACTAAGCTGATGGAAGAAAATCAAGATTATTTAGCTAGCAGCTGGCTGCAAATTGGTTTTCTGTTTGCATTCATACTTCTGTGATCATATTACCTGAATCTTCCAGTATTGAAACTAACTTCATATCTTTTTGTATGTACTTGATGTATTTCATACCAATTTTAATAGCCATGCCCAAGAATTGACCTACTCTATTGAACCATAGTTCTGCCAGTTCATTATCTTGTCTTGGGCAAGGTCAAAGAGCCTTACACAACAGAAAGGAAAGAGGGCAGATGGAGAGGAATCTCTGCCTGGGTCTCTCTTAACCTGTAACTAAGAGGCTTCTGAGTTGAAGTTATCTTCCTACCGATGTGTTTCACAGCAACACAGGGGCCTACTTTGGTAAATTTTGTTCAACTGCTTTTTGAACAACAGCCCCTCCAGTGGCCTGGTAATTTAAGTGAAAGCTTCATATTTCTTCTGTTGAGAAGACTACTGATGAGTTATTCTTCATTCATCTCTACACCATCCATGATTTCACAGATGCCTAGTCTATTCCTTAGTTACTTCTCTTCCCAACAGAAGCAGCCTCATCTTTTTAGTTCTCCAAAGATGTCTTGGAATATCTATGAGTATTCTTGCTGCTTTTGCTTGACTTTTTTTCTAGTTTTGATTAATTTATCTCAAAGAAACCAAAAGATAATATACAGCATTGAAAGTGTGGGTTCATCGTAAATTTACACAGCAGCATGAAGTTGTTCTGTTTGTCTCTTTCTTCCTATCCTCACATTGGTTGCTTTTTTGACTAGCTGAACATAAATAAGATTAATCTCTAAATCATTCTGTGTCTATAGTTTTGGATTTTGCTCTCCTAAGCACCAGTGCATGTATTTCTGAAACAGTTCAGGCTTAGTTGGTGAGGTTTTCCCTAAGATGGGTGTAAGGAGATTTGACTCGGTTCTCCAGTAATGTCTGTGACTCATGCTCTTACAAAGTTAAGAATGGACAGTGGTGACAAATAGATTAACAGAAAGAGGTCTCACCATGCCATGACCCACAAGTCTTGGCCAGATTCTGCTTACTTTGACAGAGGTTTGGAAAAGTTTGTTTTCCCCATGCCTCTTTACACTGCAAGGACATTAACATAACTTATCTGCCATGCATACGTAGTGAAGTGAAATGCACGTGCTGACAAAATAAATACACTTTCAGAGAAACTTGTGTTGACAAATTCAATATTCAAAATAAACCCAATGGCATTGGAGACTGCATTCTGTAATTAGTTTTCTTTCTAAAAGTCTAAAATTGTTGCTGTTTGTGACACAAGTCTGTCTCTTTATTATCTGTGTACTGCTGGATTAAAAGTGTATGTGGAAGTGTATTTTTTTTGAAGAAGCCATCATTTTTTGAACTTGCCATAATAGTTATACTGAGAGTTACTGAAGTTCCGTGTCTCTGGAGGAGTCCATAGGGTCTGTCCAATGTTAACTTTTAAAAGTATTTCAAAATGAAATTTGTTTGCATGGTCAAAAAATAAAAAGTGCCAATTTGGTCTGAATTACAGGTAGGGGAAAGGAATGAAATAAAACAGGTCTACATTATGATAGTAGATATTTCTCTTACATAGTAGTTCTGAAGTTAAAGCACATGGCCAGTCTACGGTTTTTAATTCCGTTCTTGTCAGTACAGGCTGGGAAGTGATTGTCTGAGCAGCAGCCATGCTGAAAAGGGCAAAGGCATGATTGACCTGATCTAGCATTGCAACAGCACCACTTGGAGGGAGCAGATGATCTTTGGGGTCCATTCAAGAAAACAGTTTTGTGATTCTTTATTCATTGTTGTTTCACTGAGCATCTCTAGGCATGAGTCAGGCCCTTCTTCCTGTTCAGGTTCTGAGTACCTAGGCGAAGGGGAGGTGTTTTCCTACTGCTACAGACTGTGAGGCACTGTCAATAGTCAGTGGAGAAAGGCATGCTCCTAATTTATGTGTCCTGCTGCTTTGTGAGCAGGAATATCTAGTCAAAGTACTACAGGAAATCGATGCGTTAGATTTTTGCCATGACTTAACCTCCTAATTAGGAAAAAACGCTGGAGGGTATTTTTTACTTTTTGGGTGCTTGGTGAGGTTTTTTGCCTATTTGAACAAATTAACAGCATCTGTGGATAAGAAGCTGTTGTCTTGAAAAGATACCTTGTTGCCCATTTAGTTTCTCAAATTTTGTATTCCTTTGGTATAGAAATCCAGTCAATGCTAAGCAAACATACCTCTAGACTTCTACATAAGCACAAGAGCAATGAGCCTCAATACCTAAGAGCAGTGTAATGTAAAGAGGAATACTTAGCTTTCTTATCAAAAGGTAGGCCATAAGCCAACTCTACTGTATTTTTCTTGCTTCTGTAGACTTGAACGTGAAACATTAACGAGGAACCAATTAAGTAATATGATTTTTTCATTAAAATAAATTCTGAATTCAGAATGAGAAAGACAGAATGTGTTCAACATAGAATTTCTTGCAGGAAAAGTGTTTGCTATCACACTGTGATGCAGCATTTTATAATTTGCTATTTTCCTGGTGTGTATTTTACCTGTTAAATTTAATTTATAACATTTTTGTTATACATAATTTTTTTATGTCATTAGCATACAAACTTCACTGATAGTGAGTACATTGATAATGATAGATATATCTTTTGAGGCAGTCCCCTTCTGAAGCAACGTGAATAGCCGTCAAGTCACCAGAGCCACTTCCCTGGGTACTCTGCTCTTGAACAAGAGGCATGTTGGTAGTAGCTCTGTGGACATAGGCTATTTATTGTTCTGCTGTAGGGAGGAGGTGAAGGAGAAGGAAAGATTGCCAGGACACAGTTGGCATATTGACCCAGGAGTTCACAAGGAACATAAATCTGAAATTGCTGCACTACTAGCTAAGGTGTGTCACCTGTTCTTTAAACTGATCTCAGCACCAGTGGAGTGAAAATCAGATAGTGACATGTTAGTTTTCCTCAGATCCAAAGATCACCTAGGAACTACATTCTGTTTCCATAATGGGCAAGACACTATTTCTAGAGATGGAACATACCACAGGTAGGTATGGTAGGTAATTGGATAATGTGATATGCTGGAGAAGACTTAATGTGGCTTTTTCAGTAAGGGAAGCATAAGCTGAGATGAGCTGTCAGCATCAAGCTTAGGTGGTATAAGGGACACCATCACTCTGTGCTTGCCCCGTTTTTGCATTTTTCAGTTTGTCATCTGCTTTTAGCCACTTCTGGAGACAGGTTGTTGGGCCAAGATTGGTTGGTCTGACTGATTTTTGGTTGTTCCTCACAGAGCTTCTAAAAAGGGCATAGGAAGGTGTATAAAAATCTGCAGAGAGATTTGTAGAGTTTTATTAAGGGATGTCCTAATCAACTGTGTTCAGCCAACCGTAACTTGGAAACTGAATCTATTTTGTGCTAACATCAAGAACCAGAATCATGGTACTGGTATTAGTAGGACTAATGTGCAGATCATGAGCCTTGAAGCCATGTAAGAAAAATGTGTGTTGGGAGAAGTTGCATGTACAAATCTGCAGGTTTACTTCCAGATTCTGTTGGAAGCCTTAATCTGGGAATTCTAGGAATAAAAGAGGCACAGACTACTCTTTATGGATTGTGGATTTTTTGTAGCCTATCTTCCCTTGACAGGTCTCAAAGCATCTGCTGCTGCAAGTAGAATTGAGGACGATTTGGCAATGGTAGTTTCTATGCCAAAATTAAAAAAATAATGACCAAACCATTTTACTTGATCATGCTATTTCCTATTATGATAATGTATTCATAAGGAAGCTGCTACTGAAATGTGAACAGAATGCAAAAAGTCCTAATATAACATTCTTGCTTCAGTTATTTTCTATGAGGCATGCATTTGTTTTATTAGAGTTCACAGAATTATTTTACAAGTGTCAACTTGCTTCTTCAAGAGATTGTCTAAAATTGCTTGCAACTTGACATTGGTACATTTTGTCTTTCTCAGTTCTTTTTCTCTTAAGGATCATTTTATTTTTGTGACCTGTTTGTGCTGGTTGCCCTTTGTTCCCCTTTCTCTTCCCTGTGTCTTTCAGAGGTTTACCTGCATCCCTTTGGCTTGCTTTTCTTCCCTTACCACTGATTTTAGATTGAAACAGCAAGATTACAAACACTATTGTTTGTAATTGCTTAAAAAGAGATTAATTGTGTTCCAGGAGGCGAAAGGACTATGAAATAGAGAAGAAAGAAATCTGTGTTTTCTAATGCTTACTTTTCTAATTTCATATTTGAAATACAAGCCAGGAAACCATGTAGAGTGGAATGAGGATGAAGGAAGAAAGATACAAATCTTACATCTCTTCCTGAAGCTGACTCTGATCAGACAGATCTCTGCAACTTTGTGCAGAAGCAATTGGAGGAACAGACTCTGAGAACCAATTCAAAATACAACTTAAGCATCCAATATGTTACCTTCTGTGTAGTTCACAGAAATTCAGCTTTAGCCATTTGATCCTTAGACTTTGAAGTGTTTATGAGAACTTCTGCTTATCTCCAGAACTACTGCCAATCTCTGCTAAAATATGCTGTCCTGGAACATACCTCACACTGACAAATACATGGAGTTCACAGCCAGAGACATTTCTATGACAGGTTCCTTGAAGGATCCAGTCAGGCTGGTATTCTCATCGCGCATGGGAAGTGCAGGGACAACGGTGGGCTGGTGCATCTGGTATGTGATAGCCTGTGCCCAGCCAGGTATGGTTTCTAACGTTTCTCCCCCAGATGAATGCTCGCCCACCAGGTGAAGGCAAAGATGATGGGGAAGAGGGAGATTGGAAAGGAAGTTAGACTGTGCTTAAGGCTCCTTTTCAGGCACAGGTCACTGCATAAAGGAGTGTGAGGGTGATGGGTGAGGGAGAGAATATGCAACAGGAACCTGATTTTATTGCCCAGACATGAGGGTGGTCATGGGAGGGAAGGCTCTTCTTTCCGTTCAGTTTCTCCTGTGTTTTTTGAGCAGATAATTTTTTTTTTTCTTGTGACAAATTAAAAGAAGAACGTTGGGAGCTGGCTGGTGTGACTGGAGTGAGTGGGCAGCCCTCTAGTGGGAGCCAGGGAAATGCAGGGTATGAGCAGCTGGGAAAGCAGAAGCACAAGTCAACTGGAAGGCACAGCCAGGAGAGAATAAAAAAACCAGAACGTGACAGCAGAGGTGGCAGGGAGCAGTGGTCCCTCAGAGAGAGTTGGGAGAGTAGCTGTGTTGGTGGGTGGCGAGGATGAACAGAGGCAGCCAGTCAAATGAACGAATCAGGGAAGGATGGTGACTGGAAAAGCTTTGGAGGTCAGGCCAAAAGCCATCTAGCTCAGGACCAAGTCCCAAGCAGGAGGACCGTGTAATGTTCTATCCAATTTACTCTCCCAACCTTTGCCAGCTTATCATTTAGGGGACTCTTGAGTCAGAGATGGCACCTTTGTGAAAAGAGGTCTTCATTTTTCTCCTGTAAATCCTTTCCTTTTATGTATACAAATTGCTAGACAGGTCAGGTGATATTCCCTGTAACAGCTGAAGCTAGCAAATATGCACAGGGATACTCCAAACAGAGAAAGAGTGTCCAAGTGTTAAACTATAGAAAAATGCCAGTGGATGCGTGTTGAATGGACCAGATGTGATAAAAAAGTAAAAGAAGTGGAGAAAGATTGGGATATAGTTCTGCTGAGAAAGACTGGGGTATATTTCTGCTAAGAAAAACAAGGCGGAGAAAAGAAAGGGAAGAAGAGAGGGGTGCAGCATTGCTGAACAGTGGAAGAGGAGCTGGACACCCTGGTCGTGTGTTGAAGCAGGAAGAGGATCAGGACACCAGCAGTGGGCCAGGGATGTTGGATAACAGCTGTGGGCCCTGTGTCTAGTAAGGGAATTCAAGCAAGGCGAAGACCACTGTTGAGGTCACACATGGTTGTTATCCTTTTCAGGACTGCGATTTGACTAGGAATAAAGGGGGAGGGATGTGAGGTTAAAAATATTAATATAACCAAATATGGAGATGGTAGTAGCCAACGGATGGGCTAAGGTGTCAACCCTCACCAGTGGTGTAGATGGGGAAAGCTGAGCTGGAGATAAAAGCAAATGAGACCTTGAAGAAATGGGAACATGGAGCCAGGGGATCACAGCAGTACAGTGAGAGCTGGGTTGAGAAGAGATTCTGATTACCCACTTAAAAAACCAAAAGGACAGAGGTCTGAAAGCATACTGCAAAGGTGAAGGAAGGGATGCATCAGTGTGGGAGTGACTAAAGGGGAAAGAAGATATATTGGGTTGGGGGAAGGAGTCTTCAGGGCAAAAGGGTGTCCATAGGTACCTTGACATCTGTGCAATGCTCCTCAACTGCCACATGCATCCTGAGCCTTTCCAGGAGGCTGAACTGACCAATACATTTGCTTCACTGCTTGGTTTGCTCTAGTTGCTGTTGTTGCTCTGGAGCAATGACGAATTATTAAAGAAGATTTTGCTGTGCTAATTAGTCAGTACTTTTACAGTGGTTGTGTTACTAATTATCACAGAGTCATAGAATGGTTAGAATTGGAAGAGACCTTAAAGATCATCTACTTCCAACCCCCCTGCCATGGGCAAGGACACATCCCACTGGACCTGGTTGCTCAAAACCCCATCCAGCCTGGCATTGAACACTTCCAGGGATGGGGCATCCACAGCTTCTCTGAACAACCTGTTCCAGTGTCTAACCACTGTCACAGTAAAGAATTTCTTCCTAATATCTAATCTAAATCAACCACTTTTCAGTTTAAAACTATTACCCCTTATCCTATTGCTACACTCCCTGATAAAGAATCCTTCCCCATCTTTCCTGTAGACCCCCTTTAAGTACTGGAAGGCCTCTATAAGGTCTCCTTGGAGCCTTCTCCACGCTGAACAACCCCAACTCTCTCAGCCTGTCTTCATAGGAGAGATGTTCCATCCCTCTGATCATCTTGGTGGCCCTCCTCTGGACCCACTCCAGCAGGCCCATGTCCTTCTTATGTTGGGGGGGTCCAGAGCTGGGACTCACAAGAGTGGAGAAGAGGGTCAGAATCACCTCCTTCAACCTGCTGGCCATGCTTCTTTTGAAGCCCAGGACGCCGCTGGCTTTCTGGACTGCAAGCGCGCATTGCCAGCTCATGTTGAATTTCTCATCCACCAACACCCCAAGATCCCTCTCCTTAGGGCTGCTCTCAATCCATTCTCCACCCAGCCTGTATTTGTTCATGGGATTGCCCCGACTCACATGCAGGACCTTGCACTTGTCCTTGTTGAACTTCATGAGGTTGGTGTGAACCCACCTCTCAAGCCTCTCCAGGTCCCTCTGGATGGCATCCTTTCCCTCCAGCATGTTAACTACTCCACACAGCTTGGTGTTGTCAGCAAACTTGCTGTGAGTGCACTCAATCCCACTGTCCATGTCACCAACAAAGATGTTAAGCAGCACCGGTCCCAGTACTGATCCATGAACAACACCACTTATCACTGGTCACCACTTGGACATCAAGGCATTGACTGCAACGCTTTGAGTACAACCATCCAGCCAATTCCTTATCCACCAAGTGGCCCATCCATCACATCCATGTCTCTCCAATTTAGAGACAAGGATGTTGTGTGGTACAGTCTCAAGTGCTTTTCAGAAGTCCAGGTACATGACATCAGTTGCTCTTCCCTTGTCCACCAATGCTGTAACGCTGCTGTAGAAGGTCACCAAATTTGTAAGGCACAATTTGCCCTTAGTGAAGCCATGTTGGCTGTCACCAATGATGATTAATTGCTGATTATTCATAAACTGTAGGGGCTTTAAGTGCAGGCATGCACTTTACTGCACATGGGGCAGTAAAGATTTTTGTACTGGTGAATTAAAAGTGTGGAACTTTAATGAAGGGATAAGTGCATTTTGCTTAATGGTACTGCTGTGATAGTAAAATAATTTATTATCACCAATTTACATAAAAACATATGATTTAAGAAAGTACCATTGACTTTGTCTTTAATTCTTTGATTAATAGCTGATTCCGGTGGAGATTGCCCAGGAGGTTAAAATGATACTGTGAATAATGTTGGACAGTTTAAAATGTTAAGACAAAAATTTCTTCACTGTCTTTAAGCTTTTGTTGTTCCCAGATCGTTAGCTTACTTATGATTTCATTGCTTCCAAGCCTGTGTCTGTTCCTCTGCTCACTGAAATCAGGGATTTTCTCACTGACGTCTTTGGAACCAGGCTTGTCTCCACATGTTTTAACAAAAAGTTTGTCATGACCTGCTGTACTAATTGATTTAGGTTGCAGATCTATTAGCAGTCCTTCCTGAAAGTCCATCAAATAATGAGAGATTTATTTAAATTGGAAATCATCAACAATGAAATATTCACTTAAGTCAGGAAATGAGCAGAGGTATGGTCGTGGTATCACTAATATGCAATGTCCACATGGCCAGATTCTTCTGGGAGTTTGGAATATGTGGAATTTGTTCCTTCAGGCCAAGGAAAGATCTGTAGGACATTTGTAAAGGCCAGGAACTCATGTAATTATTCTTGCTGCCTCCTCTAGCTGTATATTGAAAGAGAAAAGTGAGACAGTCACTTGTACCCAGAGCAATTTGGGCATATAAATCCAGGGGATTGATTCGGTTTGTAAAACAAAACTCACAACTGCAAGTCCAGGAAGGAGGACTTCAGATATACTTTTTGCTGTATCTGATGAGGAGGTTTATAAATCCTTCCTATGCTCATGTTCATTACCAGTCTTAATGTGAGGGTCCCATCTGTTTTTGCACATTTTATAAGTAATAAGGTTGAGCAGCTTAGGAACTTGAAGGTTATACATAGCACTCTTTCAGCTGTAGCAGTGCCTTTTCTGCATCCGTGTGTGGTTCTGACTCTATCATGGATGCACAGAGCAGGATGGGGACAAGTTCATCTACATCAGGGCTCAGATTTACTAATCATCATGAAGCTTTCCTACTGTTAGAAAAGGGAGGAACACACTGAAACTGGGAGGGAGAACAGAAAGAGACCCTGTTTTTTAGGTCCTTTTATTCAGGTATTTTCTATTCATGAGGCTGACAGAGAAGCATCAGGGAGACAAACCCTAAGTCACAGTTGCATGTTGATTTTTTTGTTGTTGTTTTAAAATACAAGACTGAGAGAAGTGGCTGTCCTATAAAGGAATCTCTGTAAAGTGATTGATAGACTTGCCTGCATTGATCTGTGTCTTAGACACAGTTATTCTGTTTGGACAAAACAGAATAATTAACACTGGACGTCCTCTGAAATGGTAGAAAAGTCTAAGGCATTCATTTGCAATGCCAGTTTCCTAGTAGCATTAATAAATGGAAAATAAAATAAATATCTGTGTCCTAACTGTCTTTTGTGAAGGATCCTGGGCTCTTGATTAATACATTCTGGGACAGCTGGTGCTGTGCACTGTGAAAAAAGGAGCTTTGCACTGATAGTGACCCAAGCCTGTTGTGTATTCTTATGGATTCCTTCATTGAGACTTTAAAACTTTTTTTTTTTTTTTTAATCAAAGTGAATCATGCTAAACGGTGTATTTAAGAATTTCCTATATAATACCATTGAAGTGTGAAGGTGCTGTTTTTCTCTTTTGGTGGGGGGAAGAGGGGTTGGGAGCCTTCAGAGGACTGTTTCTCTAGCCTTACTCATAACACACAGTTGATGATAGGTGCTAACTTTCACTTCTATTCTGATGTGCTTACTGGCATTAAGTTATATTCTGCCATGGCAGGAGCTTAACTGGGAAGTGAAGCTTTTGGGTGAGAGGAGAGGTTAACTGCACTTACATTGGGGGCAGTTTTTTGTTTGGAAAACAGTGGCAGGCTTTGTAGTTTAATCTTTTGGAGTACTGCCTGTTACCACCTTCTGACGTATGTTGCTGGGCTGAGAAGAATCGATGCTTAGTGGTGCATGAAAGTCCAACGTGTCAGTTGTTGCTATACATAATATCACTGTCTCACATGCAGGCAAGACTGTTAATACTTAACATGGCATTGTATTCTCTAAGGAAAAAAAAGTTGAATACTGGTAATTTCATTCATTTTGAATGTTTATACACATTCGTCTGAAAAATACTAAATTGAAGCCTTGGACAAAAGGCTCAAACTAACAAGCACTGCAGAGCAAAATGCTGGAGAAATAAGTCTGCAGGATTCCTGTGTGTCAGGGAACGGTCCTGGGAATCTGCCTACAATTAAAGCTTTGTTCAAATTACATATCTTGCAGGACGATTGCTTTAACTTGCCTACACCAGGTAACTAGTACCAGAAAAGCAGAAAATCTGCCCTTTTGGAGATTGCTAACTTGCAAATAACCCTCCATATGCATTAGAGGAACAATACTTTAAGGGTCCAAAACCTATTTTCCTTAAGTACATGCATCTGTGGGAGGACATAGGTATTGTTCAGTTGATTAACAACCTTCTGTAGCTAATGGTCTGAAGTGAAACAGATCAGTAATGTGCAGAAGAAGTGTATTGAAATGTGTAAAGACACGAAAAGTATTAAGGTAGTCCAGCTCCTAGGAAATATGGCAACAAAGCAGCCACAGCCAACCTCTGCTGGCTTTCTTGCAGTAGCTTTAAATTATGATGTGCTCACATGTCTTCTGCAAATGTCACAGCTCACATAGTAGCAATGTTTTTTCCTGTAAACAAAAGGCTATGGTTCTGGAAAACAATTTTAAATCTGCAATCCAAACAAGTTCTCTTGTCTGAAAAGTCACTTTTTTCCTAGCCAAACCCATTAAAATATTATTATTGAATATATGTCACAAGACCTTTAATAGAAGTTCTGTATTACATTCAAATGAAAAAGGCAATTTTTGGCCAGAAAAAATAGCTTTCTGTAGTCTTAAGCAAAATAAAGGCCGTTCTGTGCAACCAGGGCATTCTGTTGGAGAAAGAGGGGAAAGGAAGTGGTGTTTCCTGTTTCCCAATTTAAAACCCCGCAATTTTTAACTTAGAGGCAAATAAAACAAAATTAGAAGTTTAGTAAACTATGTTCATAAAAGATATACTTCAAAGCAACTAAATTAAGGCTGCTAGTCATATGCCTGCCTGCCTTTGAGAGTCTTTAATGGTTCTGTTTGATCTTTCATTCTTGCACGTAAAATGCTATCTTGTTAAGAGCCAATAATCTGTATTATTCTTCTTCAGCAGGCTCCAACTACAGAAGTACAAATTGGGCCCATGAAACTGACACAAGATCCAATTCAGGTAAGATGCTCTTTCAGTTCTTGATACAGTCAATTCAGCGTTAATGGGTGAAGAAATTAAGGTTCAACCCCTATTATTGGGTATAATGTTTCCATTTTACTTGTGCAAGCACTCTGAGATGGGTGATTGGTATTTTGGTTTATGTGATTGCTTGAAAAACGATCTACAAGTGAATTAACTTGGTAAACAAGGTGCTTGGATTTCCATTAACATCAAATCATTCCTTTTATATGTCCTGTCAATAGGCATGGGTGTGAGTGTACATGTGTTAGCAGGGGAAAGAGCTGCCTCTCTGGATGTTAAAAACTATTCAGTTCTGATGTAGCAAAGTAAAGAGCTCCATTATGAAGTTCAAGTACCCAGCAAGTTTTGCTGGGTTTTGCACAACAGGACAGAGAACTGTGCTTTTGCAGGTCGCCAGTCCAAAAAGGCAGGTTGAACTTCAGCTGAAGGAGCAACAGCTCTCACCTGTACTTGCTTCTTTCTGTTTCTGTACATTTTGTTCCTGTGCCAGTAAAGAGATGCCAAGCTTTTTTTTTTTTTCCAGCTTATAGTGGGCGTTAGTGCTCTTAGGGTATAGACAATTAAATAGTCTTTAACATCGCTCTAGTGATACAGCATTCATTTGAATTAACTTTTTGGGTCTCTTAAGTGTAAAATACAGAGACGTTTAGTCACCAGAAAACAGAAAAACTTTTCTGTTTTATTTGGATATCTGGCTATGAGAGGAAAAGCCTACATGTGGAAGAAATGCTATTCTCAAGCAAAATAAGTCACATGTATATGCACCATAAAGCTTTACATTTTTATTTCAGTATTAAGCATTCAGTCCTAATGATGACTTGATCTGATGAAACTATTGGTTTATATTGTAATAAGATTGTGGAACAGTGGCTTCAGCAGTAGACCGGTCAGGTTTTCCAAGGAATTTCAACATAAAAGTGTGGAACTCCTCATGGAAAAAATGTTCTTTATACTGTGGTCATCTTCAGAAAGATGGTCAAGCAGTTATTTGACAAATATAAATACTCACAGTGCTTATGTCAGGATTTTACTTTGTAAAAATTTGATTTGCCAAAATATCATACTACCGGTCTGAACCATTATGTGAACATATTTCATATAAGAAGGGAAAGCATGGCGGGGGCCGGGGGGGGTTGGGGAGGGGAGTGTGTGTTATTTTTAAGTGTTTGACCTTCTTGTTGGGACCTTGTCAGGTGTGGATGTTATTTTGTCCCTACATTACACGAGCAAGAATCTATGGTGCTACCATAGAATGGTACGGTGCTACCATAGAAAACCTTAAGTAAAGCAGAAAGCATACCTTAACTAAAATCATTAACTGAAGAGTTTTCCATAAAGACATTGCTATACAGTAACTTATTTTCAGTAAAGAGAAAACACTTTATGTAAACCCACCTCCTCTTTTTGTGGAATAAGCCACATTACCTCAGCTAATTTAGCAGGCATTGCACAAGTCCACACATTTAAAAAATGTGTTAATCTTTTATTCCATCTCAACAATGGAGTTACATGTTTCTCCATGCAGGGCAAACGGCTACTGAATATCACATTTTAAATTCTATTTGTGGGTGCTTAATCATGTTCACAATTGTCTGATAAGTCAGTTTAGTTTGTTAAAACAATCACCACTGGGGCTTTTCTTAGTGATGTTTATTTTACTCTGGTGTGTGTTTTATGCTGTTATGGGACACCTATGCCAACCTCAAAATGGCCTGTATTTTTTTGTTTGAGACGTGACCTTACTTGCAACTGTGACCTCCCATAAACTGTTTAATAAATTCCTCACTGGACTTTATGACTTTATGGTGATTTTTATAAATGTTCAGTGCACATAAAAAAGCTGTCTTACCCTTTGGCAGAAGTGTTTACCAGGGCTGATCAAGGTTTGGATTTGTCCCCCATTCAAATACTGCATTTTCTCCATTCTTCGCACGTTCATTGGCCATCATCTCTTTTACATCATTGACATCAAACTCCATTTCTGTTGTGATGATGCCGATCTTCCCTGTTGCACTGCAAATGAAGCATGATGATGCACATCATTTTACTGTTCCCCCACACTGATTTTTGATTTTCAGTGTAACAAGATTCTCCTCCCTAACTTAATTCAGAGCCACTATATATTTTCCAGCTTAAAAATCTCTTGCTGGGTAAAATAACATAAAAATAGTTAAGTAACTTCATTTTTACTTCTTAAATTGTTGTTTGTAATTTTCTCAGTTTTGCTCTATTACATGATGTGTCTTTATTCAGCTGGTGTCTCTTGTTTTATTTTGAGCTCTTTAAAACAAATCTCTGTCCATCTACTATATTTGTATGATAAACAGGAAACAAGACATACAATAGTTGTGCAAAGCAAATAGTAGATGGTAAAAATTCCAATACATCACCAAAAAATGTAAAGGTCTCCACAGAAGTTCATGGTGCTCATAGACCAGGTAAGCACTGAGTAAAATGATCTTTTTACAGTATTACTGGCAAATTATACTACAAAAAATAGCTACATGGGAGGTTTTTGCCAAGAAACACAGGTTGAATTCCAGCTTTGCCTTGGTGGTATTGCTTATATGGATTGTTAAACTTTAATCTTGACTTTGAGAGTGTATCTTGCAATATACTTCTAGTTACATCATGTTTTGATGTTATAGTAAGCTTCATACAAATGTTATTGAGAAAGCATGGTAATAATACTTTAAAAAACCTTTTAAAGTTAGTATTTTCAGAAGGATTCACACACTGATAAGTATCTAACAGTGGGAGATTGAGTGGTTTAATTAAGTTTCATTATTTTACAGCTGGGAAATCACTGGATTTTGCAATCCTTTATTTCCAAACTAGGAATGTTGAGAAAAAGATGATATAAAGAAATTGCCCCCCAAAAACTGTTTTCTAAATTGTGTTGTAGCAATGAAACTAGGAGCAAAATAAAACCAATAACAGTTGGAACCAAACAGAAGATTGTATCAGAATAGGGACTTTACCCGAGTATCCACAGACAAAGTCTGCAACTCAGGCATGTCACTGCTTTCCAACATTTTGATAGCTGGAAAAAAATCAGGGATTAGGTAGAGCAACAACAGTTACCTTGGATGTTAAGTGTCAGTAACCCAAATCTATTTATTGTTAACTGCAATTAAAAATACTCTAATAAATTGAAGCTTAAGTTATTTCTTAGTATCTGTGGAAATTCTGAGCCGATAATTTTCTTTGGCTGTTTAACGAAACCTTGTCTGGTCGTCCTGCCACAGTGACATTAATTTTGTATATTGATTAGTATTCAGTAATCCAGACAGCTCAAGATAAAAGTTATGGTCACCTTGTCTACCTTTTAGCCTGATGGTGTTGAATTTCACGTGGTGACACCACAGCTGCATAAAGCAGCACAGATGAAAGTTTATTGACCTTTCTTATGGGTATTTGGGGCAAAATTTTTCATATTTTGCTCAGGCAGGTGTCTTCAGTGAAGTCAGGGGATGACTTTTATTTGTGAAATGAGCAGGATTTTGCTGTATACATAGATTATTTTCTGGCTGCTGTCTTTCTGCGCAATTTGAATAGCTCTGGATAATTTCTTGACTTTTTGAGACCTTTCTTTTTCACGGCATATTTGCACTAAATTAATCTTTTTCTTCATCTGCCATACAGGGTGGCATGGTCAGTGGTCAGCTGCAATAGTAAATATGCGCAAATTCTGAAGGCCACTGTCTACATGGCTTGTGCTCCTAGCTGTGTAATTTGTACGCTGATGATATATGTATTACATTGGAAGGATGAAAAATTTATTCTCTCTTAAAAACACTATTTCTTTCACACAAGAAACACACAAGTACAGTTGTTTTCAGACTATATTTTGTGTGTAAGTTAGCAAGCAGACTTCCTACAGCATTAGTTTGATTTTTAGAACAGCATCTCAGCATGCATCCTGCCTGATCTTGTGCGAACAGTTCCTTAAGTGTTCAGTTGAAGTTGTCAAAGCTATCTCATGTATTTACATGATTAGGTACAATTTATTGGGTAACAATTGTGATGTTTGAATGATTTTTTTCCTCCTACCCATCCCTGTCATACAGGCTTGTCTGTTGTCCTTTTCAGTTTTGAAAGAATATGGGTTAACTCCATTTTGTTGTACATCAAAGCAGAAATAATGAATAAAACTATGTTATGTTGATTGTTTTTCCCTGAAGAATGATAGTTAAGGCACTTGCATTTCAGATAGTTCATTACAATTAAAGGTGTCTGAAACTGGGCTGGCCTGATGAGAGTGGCAATGGTGTTTGAACACCTGCTCACCTACTCTGGATGGCTGCTGATTGAATTTGAACATGAGTTAGAAGAGATTCATCATCTGGCAGCTGCCATTGTCCTAAATATCAGTCCTACGCAGTTAACTATTGATTATCTATTAACAGTCACTCTGCCTGTTTAGAAAGTTGTGCTACTATATCAGCTGTTTTACAGTCTGTAGTTCAATCTTCTCACTTTCAGAGCAGACTCAATCTTTCGTATAGCAGAAGTGTTTGTTAAGATTTGCACCATGCAGAGAACTATCTTGTATGTTTAACGTGGTGCCACTGTTTTGCATGCTTTGCAGGTTTTGCTGATCTTTGCGAAAGAAGACAACCAAAGTGATGGTTTCTGGTGGGCTTGTGATAGAGCTGGATACAGGTGCAATATTGCCCGGACGCTAGAGTCAGCGCTTGAATGTTTTCTGGATAAGCATCAGGAAATAATTGTTATAGATCACAGGAACTCCAGATATTTTGATGCGGAAGATATCTGCAGGTAACCTAAACCTTCTTTTGAACTTCAGAATATATTGTACAAAACCAGACCGCCTAATTTTAAAAACAAAAAATGGGGCAGGAGGGGGAAACATAAACAAAAAAAAGAACGCCCAAAACTATAGTACGATTGAATTTTGGAGGTGGGGGCCAGAAGGTCTGCATACATTTGTAAGAGGAGAACAACATGAAAAATATGCTTTTGGCAAAGCTGAACTGTAGCATTGTCTCTTTAGGTTGTGGACTTCTATCAGAGCGTAAGCCAGAGCTGTTGTGAAATTATTCCCTGCTGTCTGTGCCTGCTTCTTTCCTGGGTTACTGCTGCAGCAAAGTCTGAAGCTGCTGGGCTTCAAAGGAATGTGTGTGTTTATCCACTGGGTCGGGTACTGTCAGCTCTTCGCAAAAGTTCAAATCACTCTCCTGGTACTCATGAGTCTGCCTTAGCAGGTCTAAGGTTGCAAGTGCTTACTACTGGGATTCTTTGTCTCAGCTGAAGCATACGTTTTGTACCAGACACCATACTGTGCTTCTCAGTCCATCATGAGCTGAAATTTGCCGTGTTTAAGACAAAAAGCATTTTAAAGCTCAAATACTCATGCTGATGGGAGTTATTCTTAAAGACCAACAAAAAAATATGAAGACTGTTTATTCAGGACAGTGTGACATGATTGAAAAAAGTTATTTTTAGCCAGTAAAAGATGAATGGAGTGTTCTTCTGATAGCTGCTCATATTTTTTCAGTTTCTCAATAATATGTAAAGTGCTATAATTTTGTTATTCAGCTTTTCATAAATCATAGTCTATCACAGACATTTGCTATTTTCCTATTTGCATGCCCCAAAAGCACTTCCCACCCTCTAAAGAAAATTTTACAGTGTCTAAAAGGGCAATGGTAAATATGGGAGAAGGTGTTGGAGATGCTTGTTTAAATTAGCTAACGGATATTGAAAATGCATTGTATAGACTGACCTTTCTCAACCCATGTGTTCAGGGCAACGTGCTACAAAAAAGCTAAGCAAACGGGGCAAACCTTTGAGAGGTTGTAAGAGTGAATTCGAAGGGCTGCTGTTCACGCCCTGTGTTTTTGGAGTTCTTGCTTTTTCACTGTATTGAGCAAAATCTGAGGAATCTAATGTGAAATAGAAGTGGATTATCTAAATGGGGATAGGGAGGTTTTGGCAGTGTGATATCCTATTTTCTAGCCTCAATGGTGACTTTCTGTCCCAGTTTTAATTTATATTGTCTGTGAATATACTCAGAGTAACACTGAGAAAGCAAGTGGTGTAACTGAGAAATTTTTGTTTCCTCAGGTCTATTCGTGCCACAAAACCATCAGAGCACACTGTAATACTTGCTGTGGTTCCACGCCCGTAAGTGTTACAGTTTTGTAAAAGATTTTTATTTTACTTTAGAAGTTACCTAATAACAGAAAGTATCTTGCTAGCAAGCCTTGTAGAGTAAGTTTAGTATTATTTTACCAGAAATGGATTAGCGGTGTTTTATGTGGCCTGCTTAAGTATTTGATAACTTTCCATTTATACAGACTAGTACTATTCCTGTCACCTTCAGAGGATCATAATGTAGCGGTTTGTATACTAAGAAAAATTAGAAAGCTATGTGTTGGTTTCTGAAAGAAAAAAAAAAGCAAGCTAGGTGTTACTTTTTAAGGGAAATAACTGGATCAAATAACACACTGTTGTTATTAGGGAAATGGATACTGGAGTAGATTTCAATGGTGTTGGTACTAAACTCAACAGAATGTTGTCCTGAAATCGTTATTCAGTAATTCATACCCCATGTATTCAGGCAGAATTCTTACCGACTTTAATACGTTTTTATCAAATACCATCAAAAGAAGAGACCTTTCCTGTCTTTGCTAAAACTCCTGCACACTACTGAATCCATTCTAATATTATTATTTTCCTAGCTCAATTAAAATATTGGGGAATAGAGTGGCAGGAGAAGAAATATTCCTGCCAAGATTAGAAAATAGACTGTTCGCTGCTGAGCAAGGCTTTACTTTTTGCTTCACCTTTTACTTAGTAATACTTTTTTAGATTCTTTCTCGTAGGATACCACAGAATGTCTTTTATCCTCTTCATGCATTCTTTTTGTAATGCCCATGTCCGTCTGTGAAGAGACACAAGACTTCAGTGGAGTATCTGTCAGGTTTGCTGTAAAAATAACCATCAGGTTGTAGAACAGCTGCAAATACCTGTAAAAGAAGATTATAGCATCAGCTGCTCTAATAGTATGATTTTATGTATGTATTCTATGCAAGAGTGTTCTCACTGCATTCTTTATGTTTAAGTAACTATGTCAAATTGATACCACCTAATTCTTAAATGTTGTGTGACTGTACAACATATCAGTTCTGTTTAATATCTTTATCAACTATGTGGATGAGAGGACCAAGTGCACTCTCAGTAAGTTTGCAAACGACACCAAGTTGGGCAGAAACATTGATCTACTTGAGGTAGGAAGGCTCTACAAAGGGATCTCTACAAAGGCTGGATCAATGGGCCAAGGCCAATGGTAAGAGGTTCAACAAGGCCAAGTGCTGGGTCCTCCCCTTGGGTCACAACAACCCCATGCAGCGCTACAGGCTTGGGGAAGAGTGGCTGGAAAGCTGCTCAGCAGAAAAGGACCTGGGGATGTTGGTGGACAGCCAGCTGAATATGTGCCATCAGTGTGCCCAGGTGGCCAAGAAGGCCAACAGCACCCTGGCTCATATCAGGAACAGTGTGGCCAGCAGGAGCAGGGAAGTGATTGTCCCCCTGTACCCAGCACTGATGAGGCCCTGCCTTGAATACTGTGTTCAGTTTTGGGCCCCTCCCTACACGAAAGACATTGAGGGGCTGGAGGGTGTCCAAAGAAGAGCAACAAAGCTGGTGAAGGGTCTGGAACATAAGTCTTATGAGGAGCAGCTGAGGGAGCTGGGGTTGTTTAGCCTGGAGAAGAGGAGGCTGAAGGGAGACCTTATCACTCTCTACAACTACTTGAGAGGAAGAAGTAGCAAGGTAGGGGTCTCCCAGGTAACAAACAACAGGCAAAGAGCCGCAAGTTGCCCCAGGGGAGTTTTAGATTGGATAGTAGGAAAAATGCCTTCCCCAAAAGGGTTGTCAAGCATTGGAACGGGCTGCCCAGGGAAATGATCGAGTCACCATCCTTGGAGGTATTTAAAAGACATATAGATGTGGCACTTAGGGACATAGCTCAGTATTAACTTGGCGGTGTTAGGTTAACGGTTGGACTTGGTGATCTTAAGCATCTTTCACAACCTAAACAATTCTATGATTCTATGATTTTGTTTTGTAGATCTGCTGACCAAGAGGAGACTTCAGTTCTTCCCCTTCTTAATGCAGGCTTTGATAGGGTATGTATAAATTACACGTTTAATATAGTAACCATGATTACTTTGTAAACTACAGACACTGCTATTTTCTTAAATTTTAAACTATGCATTTGCTTCTGTCAAAAATTTATTGATGAACAACCAGTGGCAGTTGATTGCGTATTCTTTTCTTTTCAGTAGTGTATCCAATCAGTATATGATGTAAGAAAATCTCTGATCTAGCTAGTCCTTCCAAAATAAGCAGGAATACTGAGATTAACATCTTGTGGTCTGGGTGGGTGGTGGGTGGGTTTTGTTTATGACTGCACTAAGAAAAACATGATGGGGGCTGTGTATTACAGCATGTTGACTAGTCACCTAGACATCTCTGTGTGCCTCAGACTTCTGGGATTCCTCTTCTAAAGGGACTACAAGCTTAGTCCAGCTCCTCTTGATGTGAAGAATAATTTTATTTTTTTTCATGAGGTCTGTTTGCGTTGGCTTGCAGCCATTCTTCTCAGTGTTAGAGGCTCTCCTGTACAGGCAGCAGAAGGGAAGATAAATGTTCATACTGTTTCTCAAAACAGCTCTGTAGGAGAGAGCAGAAAAGTAGGAGTTCTCAGCTCTGAAAATCTAGGTTCAGTTGCTTACTCTCTTTGAACCTTTGTGTGAGTGGCTTTGGGTGGATATTAAAGTTATGTTAATGTAATATAAATCAGCCAGAATATTAGTTAGCTATTCATAAGAAAGGTTATGTATTGAAATTATAGAAGCACATCAATGGATACTTTAGTTAGGGAGAATTACCTGCATTTATTTAGGACAATTAACTGTAGTAAGGAAAATCAGAGAAGGAAGGGAATTAACCCAGGTGGAATTGCATGCTAATATGCTCATACTGAGTCCAGTATCTGACCTAACTCATATTTAGCTTGAGTTTCTTTACAAAGCAGAACATGCACCAGAGTCACAGTTTGTACATCATGTCCAAAAAGAGGCAATAGATCTTGCCTGTCCTGCAAGGGTACTGTGGGGGCAAAAGCATTAAAAGTAAAAGCATTTCTGAAGTGCTTAGATGCTCTGAAAATTGAAAAAGTTAAGGCTAAGAGAAAGGCCAGCCCAAGAATGCTAGTGTTTTCTTAGTGTAATTTTCTCCTTCTCTCTCTCTCCTTCTGAAAAAATAATAACAACAACAACAACAGCAAAAAATTAAAAATCAAAGACATCTTTTCTTCTTCTCAAGTCTGGTGTTTCATTTGAAAACAATGCAGGGCTATATATTTCGTGGGCTGGATTGTAACTGTAGGCATAGCATTGAGTGGAGCCAGAGGAGACACTGTGCAGATCTGACACACATCTCAATGGCACACTGTCCACCTAGGAAAGTAAAATCTTTTTTTGCAGCTGACAGATGCTCTAACCATTCCCTCTAGCTGTACCAAATTTATCAGAGAGCTTGCATAATATAGTAATTCCCTGTTGGAATTATTTTCAAGCCTCAAAATGTCCTTTGACATCTGATGTCAAAGATTCTATTTTCACAGTGGGGTGGACATAGGAATTGTTTCTGCTTGGATGGGGATCAGTAGGGACTAAATCTATTAATACCCAAAAAACCATGCCCCCCCCCCCCCCCCC
>VZSF01002912.1:460535-563881 GCA_013398295.1 Chionis minor | reverse complement strand
CCCCCCCCCCCCCCCCCGCCCAAAGATTTAAAAATACCCTTCTTCAAATAGAGAGACAGTATTTGCAAGGAATCTCTTCCTCAGCAGCAAAATGAAATTTATTTTTGGAAAATCATATCTGTTCAAATTCAAAATCTGTTTCTCTTCACTATTTTTATTTTTACAGTCCAACCTTTCTGGTTGCTTTATTTTGCCTTATCACTGTTCATCCTATCAGCATTTGTCCTGTTTTTGCTTATCGTCTTCTTCCTGTTCCCTTGACAAAACACTGAATGTAATTGCTCCGTCTGGCGGTGGCTGTCTTCTAAATGTCTCTCCAACTTGATCAGTAAAGAGTTTGAGCTTCTAGCCAATTCATTTGTCACCTTTTTGTAGAGTTTTGTAGACTTTTCGCATCATGTTTGGCTCTAAAGATTCCAAAGAACTCCTTTGATCTTTTTGGGGGAATACTCTTGCAAATAACAATAAATTATTTTCATGCAGTGAAAAGCATATAATTCTGCTTTAAAATGTCCTGTTAATAAGCATACTTAAGTTAGAGTAGTATCTATGTTTATGTGTACCTATAATATGTATTGTAATTAGTCCTAAAGAAGTCACTTTTGATTTCTTTTAATGAAATCAGTGATAATTGATCACTATCTAGATCTGGATCACTACGATCACTAAAAGATCTTACGAAGAGAGAGAGATTTCAGGATTCTTTTCTATCAATTTTATACATTCCTTTGGCATTTTTCTTTATGCAGAATTATTTCTGGTTTTTCTTACTCCTCAAGAAAATCTATTTTATTACATCTTCTGATTTTTTTTTTTGCCTATATCATTAACAGCTTCTGTGTTTGTGTATTAACGGTGTTGTTAATGCAGTACATTTATTAATGCTGATTTTTTTCTTTTTCGTCTCAGCCTCATAAATCTAATAGTGATGGCCAACTTAGGAAAGACTAATTTAAACAATTGATTTGGCTTCCTGACTGATTTTTAACTATGATTTAAATTAGCAAACAGGGGACCTTAATTTTTGCAGTTACAATCTTGTCCTGAATTTTGAACTTTACTACTTTTCATAAACAAATATTGATTCCCATTGATCAGTAGTTATTAAAACTTCCTGGTTTGCAACCAGAAAAGTCTTTAATACTAAACCTAGTACCTCTTACTAAGCAAGAACGATGCATTCCTATACTAGCTGATGTGGCTTGTGTCAAGCTCTGTATAGGATGGCAGTAGAATCCAATTATAATGAAGTAAAATGTAATTTAAAAGTATGTGTTAGTTAAATCAAAATGTATAAATACTAAACTTTTCAGAAGGAAATTATCGTTGTCTGCCTTCTAATATTTGTGAGTTAATAGATCTTCATCTTCTTGTGCCTCATTTAGATGCACAGGTTAGAAAAAGGAAATGTTTCCTGCTTTTTTCAGCTTCCAATTGATTTCTCAGCTTTGAGTGAGCTGGTGAATGAATTGCATTAGTACTACAAATTTAAATAAAGAGATTCTGTGCACCTGCAGAAGACTATACAACAGTTAAGAGCAGGTTTAGCACTTCAACAGGCTGTGATTCTTGATTCTTAGTCAAAGGTTTGTGCTGAGATAGCGGTTGGTTTTTGTCAGTGGTTAAATTTTATCAGTAAAGAGCACTACTTTAAAATTCAGTTTATAAATAGCTTTAGTGTGTTCTAGTAAGTTTAGTTTGTAAAATAGCCTGCTATAAATGTTAAATTGTATGTTATTGACAGATTTGATTTTATATTGTTTTAAATGTAGCACAAGCGTGTTTGGATATTTAAAAGAGCACCCTAAAGCTGAAGATCTAAATCTACAGTACTGTAGAAGACAAGTTTGCTTGTGGGCAGTTTGGTATGCAAAAATACAGCATCATTTACACCTTTGCTTCTGCCACCTTGATATTGTGCCTTTTGGTTTCCCACGCATTCGCTTAGTGGGTGAAGTGAGAGTTAAAGAAATATTTTAGGATCTTAACATTAAGGACTGAAGCAGACCCATGCCAATAGTTATTTTTAATTTTTGTTTTTTACATTTTGGTGGCATCTTGGGATTAAGACATTGGTCCCCACAACACAATTTTTCATACAGGAGAGAAGCGTAGCTTTCTTAAAAGCCGTTCTTTGTTCCTCAGAGGTCTGAGTGTTACCTCTTGACCCTGCATGAAGCTGTGCTGTGAGAACCAGTGCCAACACAGGGTATTTTCAGTGAAAACTAGAGTGGGTGCATGTATTTCTAAAGGAGTGATTTAGCTCTTCATAGCAGAATTTTACTAATGAGCAGTAAAGTTTCACTGAAGTCAGATAAACTACTTCTTTTGTATCGGTATAGAGTTTCTGATTTCAGCAGGACCAAACACAAGACCTTTCAGTTTACTGCCTTTGACTAACAAAGAGAGGACGTTCTCTCCTGTCTGGAGTATATAAAAGTCTGTTAATTGTTGTCAGCATGCTCCTTACCTTACATACTTGTCTGCACTTCTGAATTCACAGTGACAGCTCAGTGAGAGTACTTGTGGAGCAAAGTTACTTTATCTGCTGAGCTTCAGCTGCAGTATTTGCTTGAAAACAAATGAAATGCCAAATATATATATATTATTTTTTTTTTAGCATGAATGTTCTATGTGTCTAAGATATTCCATTTCTATTCTGAATTAAGGATAGATCTTCAAAATGAGTCATCAAGGCAATGCTGGTTTTGTGTGGGACTGTGTTTGGGTTTTTTTAGATAGCCTGTTTCTAACTGGGTTGCTAAAACCAAATGGGAAAATTCACATTCGAGATTTTAGCGTATTTTTATACTTGCTTTGTATTTAGATAGCCGTGTTGTCTGAAGAACTAGAAAATCATTCCTGGGGAAAAGATGATTACTGAAGACAAAAGATACAACTAAAGCTTTTTGTTTCTGTAGAATCACAGGATGATTGAGGTTGGAAGAGACCTCTGGAGGTCATCTTGCCCAACCTCCCTGCTCAAGCAGGGCCCAGGTTGCCCAGGACCATGCCCACACAACTTTAGAAGATCTCTAAGGATGGAAACTCTGCAACCTCCCTGGGCAACCTGTGCCAGGGGTCAGTCACCCTCACAGTAAAAGAAGTGTTTCCTGATGTCCAGAGGGAACCTCCTGTGTTTCTGCTTGTGCCCATTGCCTCTGGACCTGTCACTGGGCACCACTGGAGAGAGGCTGGCTCTGTCGTCTTATACTCTCTCTTCAGATATTTGTATACCTTGATGAGTTCCCCCCTTGAGCCTTCTCTTCTCCAGGCTGACCAGTCCCAGCTCACTCAGCCTTTCCTCACAGGAGAGATGTTTAATCACCTTTGCAGCCCTCTGCTGGACTCATACTAGCTCTCTTGATAAGGTTAGGGTTTTAGTTGCAGGACCAGGAATAACATTTAAAACCATTCCAATCTATTTCATGCACTCTTGATTTGTCTTCCAGCAATTCATGGAGAATAGCAGCATAACTGCTTGTTACAATGAACTGGTTCAAATAGAACATGGGGAAGTACGATCTCAGTTCAAATTACGGTATGTAGAAGTGTAAGAAACTGCAAACGTCAGCTGCTTGGTCTGCATAATTGTGTCAGGTTACTTTCTGCTTCTTCCCAGCTACGCATATATGTGTTTTGCATCTGTATGTTAACTAATATACTATACCCTTATTTCCTTCTTCTGTTATTTTGTACGGGACAAATTTAAGTGCCTTAGTAACTGGTGCCCTGAGAAAGCTTAGTCCGTGTATGTTTCATTCACTGGTGGCTTAAATGCTGGTTTTCCCTAAGGCACAGTGCAGTACACGTCCTTTATTCTGATGCTTGCGTGTGTCCCATATGCCTTGAGGTGCCCATACTGAATTTGGCAATGTCCTTGCAGCCATGACTACCAGCATTACAGTCAGGGCAAGATCCTTTAGCAGAAATATTGCAGAACGACAACTTTGGCTCATTTAGTTACAAGGGTAACATTTTAAAAATGCTGTCTTGTGTGCAAGGTTTATGAGCTGCAAATTTATGTGGTGGTAGAACTTCACAAAGTAATTTTGATCTCATGTGTGTGAGGTTTCATACTTGATAGCTTCAGCTGAACACAATTGATCCGGCTCTTCATACCCTGAGTTTTTATTTTCTTGCTTAGGAAAGACCTGGCACACAGGAGCACAGTTTTTTATCTTAGTGAGAAATTAAATTACTTGCATTCCCTTATCACTTTTTCTTTAATGTGACTATTTTTATATTTAATATACACTTATACATGCATGTAAATTTGCTTGCAATTCAACTATATGGAAAAAAAAGCCCTTGAAGTTGAATGTCATGCCGAGAAGGTGTAGTTCCCTGGGTGTGATAAATTAATTCCAGTTTCATCTACAGAAAATACTATTGCTTTTCTCCAGGTTTCTGTGTCTCTGAAGTAGGTTTTTCTACGATTTTGTTTGCAAACTGATCCCAAAGTGACTTCACGTTCAAGTGACTATGTGTTTGTGCGTGCAGAATGCAATCACAGTAAAATTTTCACAGAAAAAAAAAAATTGGGCTCACGTTTTTTAATACATTTTCCAAAACTCAGCAGGAAAATAAAGGAGCTGTGAAATCTTAGAAGTTAACTAGGTGTTATGGTGGTCCTAACTTGGTTTGTTGTTCAGTTGTAAATGCAACATGAAATGGATGACTTCTGAATTAAGTCAGCATAGATCAGAAACATCAGTTTTATATAGAAAGATTGAGCTGTCTTTTATACACACAATGCTTGTAGTTTATGTTTCATTTCAAGAACAAGACGCAGATACAGTTAGAGCACCTCTACATGAGTAGTATCAATTATGAATGCAGATAATCAAAACTCCAGCACAAGGGATATGATTCACGTCGGCTACCATATCTTTCTGCAAATTTATTTACAGCAATCACCAAAAAAATTGTAAAATTAATTAAAATTGGAAGCAAAAACTGTCAGTCCCCAGTGGAATTTTGTCTTCTGACAGTTCTTTCATGTATTTTGCTTATGGAAACAGCCATATATTGCCCACTTGTAAATCTGCCTGCTTTTGCTATCTTGAATGTAGTTACATAAACTGCGAGCGTACTTCTTTTTAATGTATGCAAATAATAATAATAACAGTAAATAAAAGGTATTCTGTGTTATAACGTATTTAGATAATAGATAATATGCATTATATGTATATTTATGTGTGTGTCCATATGTTCACATCATCTCTGAACATGACTGATTTGGGAACTTTTGGCAGCATTGCAAAATACTATGAAAAAAATGGTATTATTTTTGGTTTTGCTATTGCCACTGCCAGATGCAGTCTCAGAGGAGTTAAGTAGTTTAAAGAGTTTCATAGATGCAGACCCAGAACAGTTAGATAGTTAAATACCCTTCGCAATGTAATAAGCACAAGTAGCACGAGCAACATTTGTACTAACATCTGGGGGCACAAAGTTTATTTAAAAGATAATATTTTTTATAAAAGATAAACTTTCTGGAGAAGCTGCTGTTTTGCAACAGAGGATTTCCCCCTACCTCTGTCTGACTAGACAGGTATTCTAAATGAATTTGCCATTAAAAACTAACCAGAACTAGTGTTTCATAATGGTATTTGGTTATGATTTGTTTTCATCCCTGTGGTTTAATTAAGCAGGGGAAAAAGTGTTGCACTGTATGTCTGTCCTACTGGGCCTCTGATCTGTTTGCTGTCTAAGGAGGTTTTCTATACAGCTTTGTAAAAGTGAAAGGAAAGAATATTTTCAGAAAGTTAGTCAATGGAATTAAAACCAGGATATTTCAGGTGTTCGGATACAAGAGAAATATAGTGAAAAAATAGGACCAGCCCAGGAAAGCAGTATATATGGTAAAGTCATTGGTCAGAATTGTCTTTCTGTTCCAAGCGGGGACTCCGCTTCTCTGTGTAGCTTCTTCTGATTTGAAGCTTGGTTGGACAACTGTGGGTGGAATGCATTAATCAAATTGGATATGGGCCACTTAAACTTGTAATTTTGCTGGCTTGGTTACCAGATCAAATGAAAACACAAAGCTTTGAATAGTGCAAACGTAGCTGTGTGTTTTCTTGCAGAAAGTTTACATAATGACATTTAGCAGCTGGTGTACCAGACAGGCATCTATCACCGAGATAAATTAGTTGTTTCATACAGCACAAAATCACACTTTGAAGCTGGCTTGGACCACTAGAAAATCACTTGTAAAATTACATTGGGAGCTCCTTTTATTGTTTGAGCTGAAATACTTCTGTTGTCTTCCATATACAACACTTTTTTGCTACAAATCTTCATTGACGCAGCTGTGTGTCTGTGTCTCTGTATATATTTCTTGTGCATCCTATTTGATTTTGAGTTTCTTCCACAATAAGCAGAACTAACAATGTCCTCTATTTCTTAATTCTCTAGTCATCAGTATTAATTCAAAACCCACTATGCAGTCTGGGAGCAAGATATTCTTTTTAGGTAATAACTGTATACAAGAATTTATATGCATGGTGCATTTATGCTCCCTGCAATGAGAGGTACATAGAAGATAATTAGTTTTTGTTTAGTTAAAATCAAAGATGAAGTACTGACATCTATCAAAGCAAGTATGGCTGGGTTGTTTCTTTTAGTATGCACACTCTCTGTGTGTATATTTTTTTCTTTCTAGTACTAGGAGCCTGTATTAAAGTTATAATCCCATCCTGTGTAAATTATAATTAAAACAATTTAAATTTTGTAGCAAGAAGGTAACGCTTTTGTTTTCCTGCACTAGTTCAAGGATAGCTCTGAAAAAAGATGGGAAACAAACATCATTTTGGCCCTTAATTAAGATCAGGATGTATGGAAATCAAGCCACTAAATTATTGCCTGGAAGCAGGAAAATTGATATTTTTCTGACTAGGACTTTGAGATGGCTTAAATTGTTTCCTTTAATTATGTGGTATTACAAATTCTTTGATAGTTCAAATCTATATTGAAAACTTCTTTTATATCTGCTGTGGTGATTTTTGTGTTCCTTATCTTTAATGATTGCAAAACTTTCTATTCTGATGTAACAGCTATTTGTTATTTTTACTGATACTTTCTAGTTTCTGCTTTCTACAGGATGTTTAGAGAAATATACTATTAACGTGCTGCAGTATGCATGAGCAATTTTACAATGTGATCTGCAGTAAAAACATGTTAACAACAGGGATATCTGAAGCTGAATTTCCTGAAAAAAATCATAATGGAGGTAGTGACATGGTTTAGCCAAAGCAACATGCTACTTTGTGATTCATCTACTAATAAGTGCAATATAATAATGTATTTATAGTGAGCAAAATATTCTAATGATAAAACTAATGTGAATCCTTTGCTAATTTCAGGGCTTGTAATGCAGTGTTTACAGCATTAGACCATTGTCAGGAAGCTATAGAAATAACCAGTGAAGATCATGTCATTCAGGTAGGGGAAAAAAAAATTAACTATTTTGTAGAACTTGGAGAGGAACCCCAAAGAGGTCTTTGCTCAGTAGTTCCTGCTGTGTTTCAGCATTTTAGTTTTATTGCCCATTAGAAAGCCCTGTGCAATGAACTACCTTGTTTCTGAATGCTGAACGTTGACACCTGTTGAATTTTTAAGATTTATCTTTCAGTAACTGTAATTAGATTATAATTTTCAGTAAAGTAATGCTGCTTATGGTAAAACCAGCATGAAATCCGTAGCAGAACTAGATAACCCATACAGTAAAGAGTTTTGTTGTCGTTCTGTACCTTCTGATAACAGCTTTTCTATCACCTTCTGTGTTCAGCTCCTTACTTGAAGAAAATGTTTCACTATTACATTTTATTTTTATACAAAAACCACTGAATTTTAGGGATGTGTGGTTATGGCTTTGGATATATAACTTCAAAGTAACAAAACAACACTTCAATAGTTATATGTGAGTAATTACCCTTTCTCTTTCATACTATCCTTAAGCACTTTTGTTTTGGCAGTATGTTAATCCAGCCTTTGAACGGATGATGGGGTATCACAAGGGAGAGCTTATTGGCAAGGAACTTACTGAACTACCAAAAAGTGATAAAAACCGTGTGGATCTTTTAGACACTATCAACACATTTATTAAAAAAGGAAAGGTAAGCAAATAAAATGAACTCATGCAAAATTGCTTTAGATTTCTATTCTGCTTTATTTCTAATGCTCGAGGTTTAAGAACACAATATGTGGTTTTCATCAGTGCACATATAAGACCACAATTCTACTCCTCGGATGTCTTAGAAGCACAACAGCCCATGCCTCAGACAAGTGACTACAGATTTCTTTAGCTTTGATTTTAGGATCTGACTGAACTTCTCTAGCAATCTGTTGGCTTATTATCAGTATAAGAACATTTTCTGTGTTTCTGTTTTGCTTTGAGCTCATGGAACTTTTGTTAGTTGGAACATCACAATTTGTCCTTCAGTCAGTCTCTCAGGAGGCTTCATCATCCAACCAAAAGGTTTAACTGTTCTGTCACAACTGCAGAGCCTTCATTAACTGCATGCTTTAAGCACCATGTGGCATAAATCAGTTGTGACCTGCTGAATGTATCAGCACCCAGTGGGGTTTGTTTTTCCAAGTGTAGTTAGAAAATCTGCAGAGCACTGTGAACTCCTGTTGTGGTGGTGACTGGCCACAAAAGTGCTACATACTCCTGGCCATACATTCCTCTAATTCCTGCAACAGCCTCTTATCCCATCTCCCATGGGTTGCAGAAGTACCTCTCACCTTTCCTTGTCTAACCCTCTGCTTCATAAACTTTGAGGAGTTCTTGAACTCTGAGTCACTTCCAGCAGTGATCTGAGCTTTGGGCGTCACTGTCTGGAGTTGTCTGCTGGTCCACCTTGGTTCATTAGGGGTACCTGCAGGCCAATCTTGCTTTGCTCCTCATTTATGTAGGCTGCTAGCACTGCCTGCTCGAAGGCCCTGTGTGTCTTCTGCATCTGTTTGTCTTTGTCTGTGACAGAGAAGATATCTTCCACCTGTTTTCCAACTTCATCCTGCTCTGCTGCCATGTAGTTCCCTCCTTAAAGTTCCCTCTTCTTTGAAGTGGTAAGGAGAGAGAAACCTTCTGCTTTATCTTCCTTTCTTCTGCAATCCGTACTGGAGGATACACAATTCTCTGCATCAGTGTACCGCTTAAAGATGGTGCATATATGGCTCTTGGTTAGCCTGCAGTCCTCTTGAGGCTTTCCTGTAGCAGTGGGGATGGAGGGAAAATCAATGGCCAGTAGGAGAAATGGGCATGTGCATGGGAGAACAGGATAAAAGATGCCATGGAGAAATTGTTTCTTCCTTTTGCTGATCTAGAGTGCCTTGGGTATCCATAGCCATGGAGTGAGAATAGGTTATTGGTTACCTGAGGTTAGTTAAAGGGCATTCTTAGATCAAGGGCTTTGGAAATTTAGCATACATGTCACTTGACGACTGACAGCTTCAAAGTTGAATGGTGCTCAGCACAAAGTTTGGCTCTGCTGCTCCCAAGGGAGATATTCTCTGGATGTGCTGCAGCCACCAAAGCTTATGATAGTACCTAGCAAGAACATTTGTAACCCCTCAAAGTAGATGATTCCTAATGTTCTTTCTAAAAATCATATACTGTCTCACAAGAGAAATGTATTTACATTGTCCTTACATTAGCAAATGCCTGTTAAAGGTGCTACTCTGTATTAATAAGTTGTACATGAAATAATATGTAATTATTTACTATGTAAGGACTGTGTAATAATAAGTGAATATTTGGGTGCAAGCTGTGCATTCTCAGATGCTGTCTCTTGTGTGTCTTTGCTTAGGAATGGCAAGGAGTTTACTATGCAAGAAGAAAATCGGGAGACAGTATCCAGCAGCATGTGAAGATAACACCTGTGATTGGTCAAGGAGGGTAACTAACTTGTACAGAACGTAATTGTTTTCTGGTTTTTAGGGCCACCTTTCCGCTTTCCCCATCTGTAAGTTTGACTTGAATCTCTGTGTATTTAGTAGCAGGGTCATAATATAACTACTGACTTCAAGCAATGTGGAAAGAACGAGCAAGATTGAGGTCATGTTCTTCACTGACATTTGTCCACTTTGGTGGCGTTGTATGCTGGCTAAAAGCGCTATAAAGTCATGACAATTAATAGTGTTACTGCTACAGGTACCTGGAGGCTGATGTTTAGGTTCATGTTACCATGCATTTCTTTACGAAGCTGTTCTACAGCATCCAAACTGCTAGACAGTCCACTGGAAGGATCAGCAGCAGTGCAATCCCCTTTGTGTGCGTGCTTGTATGCGCTCGCACCTGTGCAGTATAGTACAGGCATGTTGCCAAACTCTTCTCCCAGATGGGCAGGTGAATCCCTGCAGGACCAAAAAGGATTGGGTGTCCTGGGGCAAGAACATAGCTGTAAGACTGAAGGAGTGCTGGTTGCCCAGTTGTCTGTTTGGTGTTGGGTTTGGTATCTTGTTTCATGAGGGCATGGAGACCTCCACTTTAGAAAACAGCAGTGTGTCACTTCTCTCTTTATCATTTGATATGGTAACAAGTGATTATTTCTGTTGCTAGGAAAATAAGACACTTTGTGTCCCTCAAAAGGCTGCATTGTACCAATGAAAACAACAAACAGGTATCGTATTTCTTGCATGTCGTAATTTTCATCGCTTTTTAATAAACTGTTATTTTTTAGTTTAGAAATCAGTATTTTTGCAAGAGGATGTGACCTATATTGCCACTATCTCACTGATCATTGGAGCAAGCAAGAAAACTTCAGCTTTTGCATGGGCTTTTCTGCTTTTGTAGGACTGCAGAACAGAGGAAGAAAGGCTTTAATTCTCCGGAGCACAGAGTCAAATCTATCTTTAGCCTGTGGTCTGTGGGGGTGAGATAGAAAGCGGGGAGCATAGGAAATAGTTGGCAAGTTTTTAGACTGAGAACATGCGTGAGAAACAGGATATGTTTCCATGTTCTTTAGGAGAGGGGATATGCACCTTGGTTTATTTCGAATTTTAATGTACTTTTATCTGTGGGTAAAGACTTTTGTGCATAAAAGATGTTTAGAAAGTGACTACTATTTCTAGTTGAGCTTTCTTCAGTATAACAATACTGGATATTTGCACTGCGTTGGAAGACTGCTATTGGATGAAGTTCATAGCTGGTATTCTGTAAAATGTGACTGTTGAAACCATCCCTCTTGCGCAAGTTTTTGTGGCGGCAGGTAGTAACAAGTCAAGGAAGAAATCTGCACAACTTTTGGAAGAACTTTGAAGGTCTGTCACTGAAAAACAAGGTTCAAAATATTTTAAACTGACCTCATCTTTGAACTAAAACATAAATCTCAGTATTAGCAGTAAAGTATGATTTGCAGTAGCAGGATATTTTAAATTGCTCAAGCTGGAGTGCAAGAGAGTCTTGTAATAGAAGCAGTGCTAAAGTTACACATATTTCTTTTTAATTCATTATTTAAACTTCATCATTGTTATTGTTTCATTCATAGCTGCTTTGATGTTGATTTGGAAGTGAAATAAAATCTAATGTTTTTTCTATAGTATACACACAGCTGAAAGACTGGTACGGGGAGGTGTGGATGTGATACTCAGCGCAAGACAATCAGCACAAAACAATTACAAACTTGCACCACCTGTAAAAAGCAGCAGTAGGAATATAGACAAAAGTCTTTTTTCCTGTTTTCATTGCCCCATTTGTTGGGCTGCCTAAGCCAGTAAGTTTAAGGAACAAATTTTAGTTAGGCGTTTGTGTCCAAGGCCACATTCATATTCTCTGTACTACTGACACTGTTGGAAAGCACCAGCGATTTATGTTTTTAGTATTGGTTCATGAGCAGTTATTGGTAAATAAAACATTAACATGGCAAGCTATAGGTCTGGGGGCTTTAGACATTTAGTGAGCCTAAACCACAATGCAGGGATATGGCCTTCAAAGGGTTCTCCACGGACGTAGAGATTACCGCAGAGGTTAAAGACCAAAGAGTAGCAGGAAGCATGGCCTGTGGAGATTTAAGGTCCATTGGGGATAAAACAAGGTGCATCCAATAGAACTAGGCAATTACTCTGTTTCACTTCTGTGGTGGAAATATCTCCTGCCTGTAGTAGAACACTAGGTGCTCTCACATTGCATGAAAAATTCAAACGGTGCCTTGGAATTTTGGGATTTTGAGATTTTGAGTGTATTTTTGGTTTGAGGTTGGCTTTTTTTTTTATTATTTTAGATGGGCAGTGATGGTGATGTATTGGAATATCTTTATTATATTCATAAGACTTCTGAGAGTTATTTTTGTAGCAATACTAATGTGATGGTATCAGTCCTGATCAACATTTGGACACTGCATTTTTCCTAAAATCTGTGCTTGAATACTTGCAGCAGTAGAACTTTCCTCTGCCCTAAAAAAGTATTTGGTTTCCTTTCAAGCCACAGGTAATTCTTTATGGAAGGATAAAAGGAAATCAAACAAACTATTTATTTAGTTGCAGAGGTGTCATGATTCAAATTTTGATGCAAATGTCTGATGTTTCACTGCATCAACATAACTTCAAATTACTTGATCTCAGCATTCAGATTCTATATACAGACTTAGAAACATCCTTACATTATTGTTTCACCTTAAAAAATGTAGACATGTTCTCTGTCATTACTGACAGCCTCCATTAGGGATATCACAGTATGATTAGAGATCACTGTGTAGGAACCTTCATGGATTTCTACGCCAGATTTATCACACACAAAAATTAAGCATGTTAGATTTATTCATGGGGAAAAAAAAAGTATATCTGAGAATGTATTAAGTATTCTTACAGTGAAGATTTATGAATGGGGATTGCCTTCATGTGACTATTCCCATGTGCTGAAGCCTAGGTAATGATTAATGCTGCCTTTGTCAATTTGAGACCTGGCAGGACAGAGTCCAGTGTTTGCCCATTCATAAATTTACAACAGAGGTGGTGTTTCTCCTCTTAAGAACATATGGGCCCAAGATTAACTGTGTAACTGCCCTCATAATTTACCCTACGTGGCTCTTCCAGGTCACGCCTGCAGAAGGAAGAGAAGTATTCAAAACTGAAATGTAGTTTCTTTTATAATTTTAGTAGAGGACTGTGCCAATGTTCTCTTACAGTTGTGCAGTAGACAGAGACATATTCATGGGCTCTGAGAGAAGCTCCAGTCTGGGACCAGAGCGAGTGGTTCAGATGCCTTGTGCCACTATAAAATACCTGATGAGCTTCCTTGATCTTGCTCTGTTTGCAGAAGATTATTTCTCTGAGAGTTCCTGCATGATTACAAAAGAGGTGTTTAAGCTTTTCAAATCAGTTTTCTGGAAGAAGAGTCATTCCTTACACTCCCTTGAACAAGATTTACATGGACCATAAGCACAGGATTTTCCCTTCCTTTCTTTTTTTCTTCTAACTCATTACAGGAGCTACTCCTGAATTCTGGGTTTGTTTTTTTTTTCTTTTCCATTCTCTTTTCTCCTCTTTCACACTCTTCACCTCATCCCCCCAATAGCAAAAAGGAAAAAGAGATGGAAGGTGTGCAAGAATGATGGAAAAAATAATTTGTGTTATTCTTTTCCTTCCTTTCCTGAATAATCCCGTAAGGCACGCAGGCAGAATGCACTGTCACAAAATTATATGGGCGCTAAAAGCGCGTAAGTGCAACTGTGCCACACTAGCCTTTTAATTCACAGGTTATAACCGTGGATTTCATGCTTCCATGCAATCTAGTGCTTTGCTATAGGCAGGTGATGGATTTGGTCAGAGTGGCCAATCACCATAGATTAGATGACAGTACTGGACTCCTAAATATGATGTGTAATGAATAATGTGTAAGTGCAGTGTCAAGCACTGAAATGTATTCATCTGAATTAGAGGGCATGTATGCCTTCTCTACTGAATACAGTAAAAAAAGTAACGCGTTATTTTTAGTCCTTTTCAGTGTCTCTGTTAGCTATAGCTAAATACGTCAGATGCTAGTTTTAGAGGGAAGACTTGAGGAACTGAGAGTTCTGCTCAGTTTTCCTATTAACAGCAAAATACTTTCTTGTAATCACATAATGAAGGAATGGGGTGAAGTGATTAGCAGATATTAAGCTGTCATGTATTGGGCAGACTGTGCTTTTGTTTCTGAGCAGGATGGAAAAAGCAGAGGAGCATTTAATGTGTGTTATTGTAGACCACGCAATAGATGTAAACTTTAAGATGATGGAAATATGCTATTTAAATTCTAAGAAAGATTGAAATAGCTATCAGTGGAGCTACCCACAATGTTCCAGAAACATAAAGAATTAAGATTTTGTATTTAATTTTTTCATTCATAAGAATGATTAAAAATTACTTGGAAATAAAGTTCTGATGGATGACTATCTCTATCCTTCAGTTGCTGGAGAGTTGTTTTTGTAACTGCGTTTTTTGAAGTCCAGTTTATCAGCGACACATGGAAGGATGCATGCAAAATCAGCTTAGGTAGTACTAAGAAAATTATTTTTAAATTACTGTGCAGAGGGCAAAATTTAACATCTTAGGACTCTTGTTTTTCTTTTTGTGTTGTATTCCTGGAATCTTTCAGATTCATATGCAATTTGCACTTAAAATGAGTGTCAGCTCTCTTGCAGACACAGACATTAAACAGGAACTTAGTACATAAAAGTGCTGTCATATCTGTGATTTTCTGCATTGCATATCTGTTTACTTTCATATTATTTCTTTACATCTAATTACACCAAAAGAAGAGTCTTTGCCAAACGCTTTTTTCTATTTTTCTAAATAACTGAGCAGTAAATGTTGGGTAAGGACAGTGTTGACTGTAGACCTTTTAAAATCTTTTTGTATTCTTTTTCCTTACATACATATTTTGTTCTTGGTGCACCTTCAGCTCTACAAAAGTCACCGTGATGAGAAGTACACAGAAGACAACTCTCAGTCAGGTTAGAACACTATAATTTACCTTTATATACCGCTGTGCTTGAGGTCATGGCCAGGTGCTTTGCTGGTGTGAAATGTTGTCACATTCTAGTGATGTGAGCCAGATGCAGCGCTGCTGTCTTACTCAGTGAACAGATTCTTGTGCCCTCTTGCCTTCTGGCAGCTGAGGTCCTCCCCACTATCAAGCACAGGACAACGTTGCTGTGCAATGTCAGGCAGCATCTGGTTTTCACGTGGGAGCAGGATGTAACATACCAAGAGCATGGGAAGTGGCTGCTTGACAACCCCTACTTTTTCAAGTAGCAGAAGAATATGTACAAGCATTGGAGAGTTCTCTGATGCCAAATAATAGTGGGCAGGGGGGAGAAGAGATAATATATGCAATTTGCTGCTCTCATTACCATTGCTGCCCTCAGAACCGACCCATTGTGTGTTAAACTGTTTGCTCCTCTCTCCCTGTAATAAATACACCTTCTTTTTTCTTTCTCACTCTTTCTTTCTTGCAAACAGGGGAAGGTGAGAATGCCCATGAATTACGATGAAGAAGATTTTTTACTAGTTAGCACATAATTACTAGCTTAGTGATGTGTTTTACAGATTATGTAGGGAATTTAGGCTTGCTGATTATTGTCATATTTCAGCAAGACTGGGAAGCTACATCCCATGATGCCATGTTGATGACTACAGTGCAGTGAAAGCAGGCAACCTTACAGCCACATGTATGTGATATAGGTTACCCTTCACCGTGGTCCATGGTTGTGCTCCGAGAATAAATTCCCAGAGCCGTGGGCATATACCAGTATGTGATAAGGGTAGAAAAATAACCCATGTGTATCATGCTGTTTGCGATGGTGGGAGTTGTAACACATCTGGTGTGTTCTGTGATGGTGTAATCTGTAAAAAATTCTTCTCACCAGGTGAAGGAAATTTTTTTTATTTAGGCATTTAAATATTTTTGGCCAAAATTGTTGTGTGACACAGAGTAGCTTTTATGTATCTGTGACATTCCAGGTGGCACTAGCAAAGTTTCCAAATTGTTAGTATTTAATAAAAGGACAGTCGTCTTGTCTGATACTGCCACTCACAGCTATGTTTATATGTAAATGTTTGCTCCCACTGAAGTGCCTTATGTTAAAGTCCTCCAAATGCTAATGCAGGAAGGTGGTTTGAAAGAGAAGTCACATCAAATAAATAAAATAATTTAACATGCATTAGTTATTACCTGCTCTTAACTGTCAACAGAGGAAAAGGCTTTCCATTTCTCCAGCCTGGACTACAACAACATAAAAAGACCCAATCTATCTTATATATCTGTGGTAAAGAAAAGAATTAAGACAGAAACTGTGTTTCAGTCATTTCTAAGATAGATATGTTTTTAATTCTGGAGAATTGTATATTAACATTTTATTTTGCTAAAGACAGGTTGCATATATTCTGTCTTGTAACATTGTTATTCTCCTTATGTTGAGAATATCAATTTTATGTTATTTCTGATTCTCCGCATGATGGTTATCTCCTTTTGAAAGCTTGCTGGGGTCTCTGATCTTTGAGTGGCATTTCAGATACTCTGGGAATAGGTACTACAGAGACTCTTGCAAAGAGGTGCACAGATGCACAGTTGCTGTTTTTAAACATAAGGGAGAGTGCAGACTGTAATATTAGTTTTGGAGGAAAATGAATCATAGAATCACCAGGGTTGGAAGGGACCTCTGCCAAAGCAGGGTCACCTAGAGCAGGTTGCACAGCATGGCGTCCAGGCAGGTTTTGGGTATCTCCAGAGAAGGAGACTCCACGACCTCTTGGAGCAGCCTGTTCCAGTGCTTTGTTACCCTCAAAGTAAGGATTTCCTCATGTTGAGATGGAATTTCCTGTGTTCCAGCTTGTGCCTGCTGCCCCTTGTCCTGTTGCCAGGCACCACAGAAAAGAATATGGCCCCAGTGAAATTTTACCAGATTTTTTTTTTTTTTTGAGGTTCTTCCCAGGCATTTCATCCAGCCATTGCATTTGTCTAAATGTGATAATTTCTCTTGCTTTAGCAAATGGTGGTTCCAAGAATGACAGCTCAGTACGTGGTTAATTTTCACAGCAAATGAATTGATTGTTCATAATCATTCTCAGTATGTTGGATTTTTCTTAAACACGGGGTACAAACAATTATTGCAATTAAAAGCAAAAGCTGTCAAAGTCTGAATTGTGCTTGGGCTGGGAGAGCATAGGCTGAGACAGGATTTTTCTCACTTGGCTAAACTGCTAGGCAGTTAAACTCAGGCTTGTTCAGTGGTTGGTGGAGAGCAAAAGGGACTTGCAGGAGGGGTTCAACCCACCTGCTTGAGACATCTCTCCGAAAGGATCTTTCACAACTACCTTAGACAAAGACACTCGGAAAGATTGCTGCTTTCCGGTAGCTAAAGTTAGGTGAAGATGTTCCATGAGGTGTCTTGACTTCTTTTCAAAACAGCTTTCCAGCTGACAACTTTAGACAAGTTGTTGTAAACTGATAAGACACTGAGTCCCTTGTTCTGGTGTGCAGAAATTACATTATTTCCCCCACTTACATGGTATCATTAAGATCCTTTAGTTAAATATTCACAGTTTTAGATGAAGGAGACTCTATAGAGATCTTACTGGATGCATTTTTAAAGCTTTCGTTTTGGATTTACAGAATCCCATTCCTTCAAATGCAAGAACAGAAGGAAAGACTCAACTGATGTTAAGTCAATAACATCTCAAAGTAGTGATGGTAAGAGAGTAAACTGTCGAGAATGACACTATAAATAAAGAACAGACTTGCCTTAGGTAATAAAAATGGAGAATGAAAGAGTAACCAGAGAGATTCACAGCTGATGAAACAGAGATTACTCCAGTTTTTATAACTGCTCTAAATTTTTTTTTATTCCGATTTGCAAAACAGTGCCCCAGCATCACCATACAATGCATGCAGCGGGGTGGTGCCTTCACAGAGAGGAGGGGTGGCTGTGCCATGGGATGGGGGCAGCCTTCTAAAAGAGCGCATTGTGAAGCATTAGTTCCACCTCTCTTAGAAAGCTGCGGCTTGTGCTCCTGAACCAGTATTTCGGTTGTGTTTTGTTAGTGTGGGACACGAAGGGAGCTATTGCTGCTGGTTACTTGAGAGCACCACTTCTGCTCCTGATCCCACCTGCGACTGCTTGCTGGGGCTGGGACAGTGGTGGCAGAGATTTCTTTCTGCCCCAGAACGCAGGGAGAGAAGCACAGCTTATGGGGAGCAGGAATGGGTTTTGCTAAAGCAGCTGTATCACTGAGATGAGAGGCATGCACACACATACTCTCAGAGGAGGAGCCACGTCTGGCAGAGATCCATCGCAAACAAAGGGAGAGTGGCAGGTACCAGGCATCAAGTATAATATAGCTGAAGTATAGCTTCATTTCACTGTAGCTGAAGCGACTGATGGACAGAAAAACTGACAGCAGAAGTGGGGGGTGGCTGCAAAGGACGTAGACAACAGTGCAAGAAATTAAACAGTAAAGCAAGAACTTGCAGGAGAGGAGACACAGGAGAAATGGGACATGAGGCTAAATTTTGTCCTGCTGTTCCCCAGTGACAGCCTTCTGCGCTCTTTAAATGCTGTCATCTGATTTACGCTCTGTGGCATGTAAACGGTGCTCTCTTTAATGGCAGCTCCAAGTTTACAGACCCGACGGTACTCTTCCATGGCAAGGATCCACTCAATGACAATAGAAGCTCCTATCACAAAGGTGAGTCCTGAGCACTGCCTTTTCCACAAACTCAGAGTTTGGAGTTGCTGTCATAGGGAAGTACATAGTTTGTGGCAGGGCAGCCAGGGGTTTCCTGCAACTTGTATTTAACAGAACAATTTAAATTTTTTTTTTCTTACCACTTTTGCATCTCATCTTCTCATTCCAAATCCTAGTCATAAGGAAGAATACTAAAATGGGGAAAAAGGTGTCCTTGCTAGATGCAGCGCTTGCGGCAGGAGGGGGACCCTGCTCTGTTGGGCTGCGCATGTGTAGGAGGACATGTGCTTCCAGTCTCATCTTTGCTGTTACCGTTGATATTTATAAGATAGCATGCAGAGGAGGGAGCGCCTGCACCATATTCTGTCCCTCCACTTTCCTGCAGTCTTTTCTTCACTGTCCATGTTACACAAATTCTGCTGTTGCAAACCAGCTGCATGATCACTTGCCTTGCAGACAGGCTGCCCGCCATCACACCTTTTTTTTTTTTTTTCTCTCTCCCCGTCTTCTCTTCCTGGCGTCAACCACTTTACTTCCCAGCACCACCATGCCTGTTAGAGCAGCTGACTCCTTTTCCTTCTGCCTAAGCATACCTGCGGGGGGTCCTACAGTGCCTCTGCAGCAGCTTCTGATTGCTGGAGAAGACAGCACTGGGGCTTTCTCCCCCTCAGTCCTGGCAGCACCAAGAGCATTCCGTGGTGCTGCTGTGCCACTGCTGCGTTCCCAGATTGTGGCTGAGGCACAAGGTGGGACGCAAAGAAGAGACATCCTCTTCCCTCATCCACAGCCCAGCTGTTGCTGCTCTCTGCCCTTTGTTTTCACACTGAGAAAATTAAGGGGGTTACATCCAATATCAGGGTATCTGACTCATATCCAGGAGTTCATTTGTTTGCTTCTTTCCTCTGGGGACTGAATGATTGCTTCTGGGCAGTCCTGTCTATGCTGAAGGACTGGGACATGGCTAGTTTTCAGTCTACACACCTGCAGTTATTCCAGATACTTCACACCCTTCTGCTTTCACTTCCCAGGAGTTTGCCAGTTACAGATAGCAGGTGGATACTAGGGAATCAGAACACAAATTTACATTTTCAGGGTTGTACTTATAGGGTTGGGGGGAATTCACGTAGCATTTGCTAAATGGGAAGTAGCATAATCAAGACAAGAACAAAAATTTTGTAATAATAAAAGACAAAAGTGCTAGTCACTCCTCCTTGCCTGCCTCCTTACTCTGCTTTCAGGTTATTAACATAATTAATGCTGCCCAGGAAAACAGCCCCATCACAGTAGCGGAGGCCTTGGACAGAGTTCTGGAAATCCTGCGGACAACAGAACTTTACTCCCCTCAGCTAGGTACCAAAGATGAAGATCCTCACACAAGTGATCTTGTTGGAGGTCTGATGACTGTGAGTAAAATTAGTAAAGATGAAATTACTGCTACCAGTGTCCAAGATCACATTTCACTGCTCTGCTGTGCTAAAATTTCATAAGCAATGCAAAGGGGACTCATCATTCATCGTCATTTCACTTAAGCAATTTGGCCTCTCTACTAACAGTAGGCACCAAGACGTAGTAAGATACAGACACATCTCAGTCCATTGGGTGCATTCATCCTCACACATAAGTGAACATGGATGCCACTAGAAACGGTATCACCCAATCTGATTTGTCTCAAGGAGATACTTTTTAGAAAGCCTAGAAGCTTAGATGGGACCAGGGGGATTGTTCTACTGCTGGTCCAGTGTAAGAGTGAGGTTACTTTAATTAGGTTTCTGACCTGGTAAGAGCTGCAATATGGGCTGCCAGAGACAGAACACCTAGATTTCATCATGGTTTACCTAATTTTTTAACATACACTGAGCTAACCCTTCTCAAAATAATACAAAGAAAATGAAAAATAAATGATAGTGGTTAATTTGAATGATCACATCCTGCAGGTGCTAATGAAAGGGTCAAGGAGGGCAATACACTGTATAGTTGATAGTATGCTTTCTGGAGGTCTCATACTAGTGTTCCTCGGATCCTTTCTTGTCTGTTTTGAAAGACCTTAAAACAAAGATGGCTCATGTAGTGCTACAGTAGGAGTAGTGCTTTTAGTACCCAGGAATAATGCCTGAAGTGCATGTATTGTTTTTGCAATTAATGATGCATGGATACTCTGCCTAAAACTTACAATAAGCTTGCTTTTTCAGGATGGTTTGAGAAGACTGTCAGGAAACGAGTATGTGTTTTCTAAGAGTAAGCCACCATTTTAAACTTCGCTTTGCATGTGTGACTTCCTTTGTAGGTGCTAGTGTCATACAGCTACAAGCTAATTTGCAGTGGGATGTATGTCTTTGGAAATGGTTGTCTAAGTGGCTGTGGAACAAGTGCTAGACTGCCTCCATTTTGGAGTTGAAGCAGCTTCAAATAACTAAAATAATACGTTTCAAAATGTAGAAATTCAGACTAGGAAAAAACTAAACAGTCACTCAAAGAAATGTTCACTGATCTTTTTAGTTTATGTCCAAATCCTCTGTAATAATAGAAACAGTAGATATTACAGGCTTTTACAGATAGGCTTTTACAGACTTTTTCCTGTAAGGAAAAGTGTTGTTTTCTAAATGGAATTCTGCATGTGGGGAGAGGGAAATAATCCAGAAATGTTGTAATTCCCAAATTCCATTTCAACAGATGTGAACCTGAGCCATAGTCACCTTTCAGTGCCGAACACCATCAATGATGTTCCGCCCTGTATCGCACAGCTCCTGGATAATGAAGAAAGCTGGGACTTCAACATTTTTGAGTTGGAGGCTGTTACAAATAAAAGGTATTGAACTCCTTTCCCTGAGTGCCCCCAGAAAGCTTGTTGAGGACCCTGTAGCAGAGAGCACTTTTCTCTGTCAAGACACAGCAAATCTGTGAGAGCTGTCTTTCTCTTACCCTGTGTGTGTTGATACCACTTGTCCGATTTAAGAAGCCAGGCACACACTATGGTCGATGCATGCACAGGCCGCGGAGAGCCCTGTGCAGACTGTTGTCTTCCCTGACAGCCCTCCAGAATTGTTTCCCATTTAACTTTCATCTTGCTTGGCTCCCATCCACTCTGTCCGGGTGACACCGTTTGGCACGGCACGGTCCAGTAGTGTTACAGCCCGGGTGTCCCACAGGTGCCCCTTTTTCCTGCTGATGCACAAATGGTCATGCTGGCAAAAGCAAGCTTCTCCCATCCCCCACCTAAATCACCCTATGATTTAGGAAGCTCTGAAGCAACTGTGGCTTTTGATTATAGGGATAAAAAACTAGGACAGAGGATAAACTAGTGATAGGATCAAGAGCCTGAGATTTTAAAACTTAAAATGAAAGAAGACACCAGTAGTTTTGAGGTCACGCAGACCACGAAAACAAACATGTCATCAACAAAGGGATTTTCATTGCAGGAAGCAAAGAATTGGAGGGACTACCAGCTCCCTTGTACTCTGCTTGAAGAAAACGGCCATTTTTGGAATTTGCATTTGGCCCATTTTAATTTGCAGACGTTGAGTTTTGGTTATGCCTTTCTCAGCTCAGGAGCCCTGTAGATCATCTTGTAGGAGTGAAACATGTGATTGATGGAGAGCACCCTATCACAGGCAACACAGAGTAAATGGCAACCCAGAGTGGATTTGGATTTAGAAACCAACAAGATAAGAGATTTCACCCTACTTACTGTTTCACACACAGCCTCATCGCTGTCCTCCCCAGCATTACATTCACCAGCCATCAAATTCCCTCTCCAGCTGGGAGAACACTGCTGGTAGGATTCAGGACATGCTACTTCTGTTTAGTCCAGCCCATACCACCCACTCACGCTTCCCACACAGAGAGTTATCCGCTGCCTGTTAGCATTTGGAATTCAAGAGTTAACGATGGCAGACTCCTGCCTCAGCTCTAGAAAGTGATCCATTCCTCCTAAAACTAGAAGAGTTCACATGAAATAGTAACCTGATGCTGAGAGCTGCCCTGAGAAGCGTCAATATACTTTGCATGTTGCCAACTTCAAATAGTCAGGAAGTATAAAAATGAAACCCCTGAAGCCACAGGATTATTTGAAACAGTAAACATTTGATGTTTTTTGTCTTGGGGCTTTCTAGCCTTTGGGATGTGCCTAATGTCATGTTCAAAGTCTGCTTTTTCTCCTCAGAAAAAAAAAGTATGTATTTTTGATTGATTTACAGATAATAAAACCACAAAAGACCTGAGCTTTCAAGATTTTTTTTCTGAAGCCACAAGCATTGGTGAAACTCTATTGGAACTACACCATTTCTATAAAACATGTTAAAATAATGTCTAAAATGATGGTAGATGTAATAATTTGTAACCTTGGCCAGGCTTTTGAGAGGTTATAGATGTGCAATTTAAAAATGTTTAACATTTTCTCCCCATGCCTTTTATTTTTAAGGTCTGGTTGGGGTTTTTTGTCAAAACCACTGCTCTTTAGAATGTCAGAAGTTCCTATTTTACAGCTGTGCTTTTTTCTTCTACTGTTTTTCAGGCCATTAGTGTATTTGGGCTTAAAAGTTTTTGCCCGGTTTGGGGTCTCTGAGTTTTTAAACTGTTCAGAAGCAACACTGCGAGCGTGGCTGCAAGTGATTGAAGCCAACTACCACTCCTCCAACTCATACCATAACTCCACGCACGCGGCGGATGTCCTGCATGCTACTGCCTTCTTTCTCGGGAAGGAGAGAGTTAAGGTATAACCAGCACTTAGGAGTCCTTTGGGCTAGGATTTCCATGTGTTTACCATTTTATGTGTCATTCCAAAGTCAGGTGTTTACTTAAATAATGGTCCTGGCTTCATAAAGTTGCTCTGCCCTTGAAGTCTTTTCCTGTGATGCCTGCAGGTCCACAGAGTTTCTCTAAAGTCTGTTTATACAAGTAAGGAATTTACATTTTTAAGTAGTAACAATAAGGGAGACAAACCTGGCTCTTTTCTCTCTCAGTAAGTGGCTGTTAGTAACAGCTCTTCATACAGCTTTGCACAAGCTGTAACAGCTCTTAATAAAGGTTTGCATGATCTTTGGAGAGGGAGGTGCTGAGCTCTTCTTCCAGGTACCCAGTGATAGGATGAGTAGGAATGGTTCAAAGTTGCACCAAGCCAGGCTTAGACTGGACATTAGAAAGCATTTCTTTACCAAGAAGGTGGTCAAACACTGGAACAGGCTTCCTAGACAGGTGGTCAATGCCCCAAGCCTGTCAGTGTTTAAGAGGCATTTGGACAATGCCCTGAACAACATGCTTTAACTTTTGGTCAGCCCTGGTGTGGTCAGGCAGTTGGACTAGCTGATTGTTGAAGGCCCCTTCCAAATGAAATATCCTATCCTATCCTATCCTATCCTATCCTATCCTATCCTATCCTATCCTATCCTATCCTATCCTATCCTATCCTATCCTATATCCTATCCTATCCTACCCTACCCTATATCCTATCCTATATCCTACCCTACCCTACCTTATCCTATCCTACCCTAAAACACACGAGCTGTCTGGGAGCAGGGTCAGAACAGAGGCATTCGGGCAAGCACACAAAGTGGAAGGACCCCACTAGAGGATCCATCCACCATTAGAGGTTTTAATGAAAAGATATTGCTTAGGTGACAGCATAGTAAAAAGCTTCATTAAGGAAAGTGGATTTGGGTAAGGGTAGGTGGGGGAGTTTTGGAGTAGGTAACCTGGGAGAGCAGTGAGTGGAAAACAACTGCGAGGAGGTAAGCACTCAAGCTTACACTTGCATATTTGTGGATACCTGGAAAGGATCAGAAATTATTTACTGTAATTTTTGTGCCATGTCATAGTTTTTCTCTCTTCCCATAGGGAAGCCTTGACCATTTAGATGAGGTGGCTGCACTAATAGCTGCCACCATCCACGATGTAGACCACCCTGGACGGACCAACTCTTTCCTGTGCAATGCAGGCAGTGAACTGGCAGTCCTTTACAACGATACGGCTGTATTAGAGAGTCATCACACAGCACTGGCGTTCCAGCTTACAACTAAAGACAGCAAATGCAACATTTTCAAGAATATTGATAGGTGAGTCTGCTGGAGTAGGGGAGCGTGCATGATGTGTGGATTGCTTGTGTGGTGATTTTAGTCTGGGGCAGGTTGTGAGCCTACCTTCTAAACCAGAAAATACAATTTGAATAGAGGCATCACTATTTAACCTCTTCCAGAATCCTATGCACACATAATTTTTTCAAAAGGCTTTAATTTACCCCCACCACCACCCTGAGCTCTAATTTGGGGTTTTTTTTGAAACATACAGAGATTATTGATAATCTTTTATGCATTACATTGGCATGGTCTAGTTGGCAGCCTCAAGGCTGCATCTTGACCCCACTGCCTTTTCAACGCAGCCAGAAGCCACATGCTGTATCTGGATGTGGCCCCATGCTTGCACTCCATGGGACAGAAAGGGGTGGGAGCGGAGGGAGCTGAAGCTCTGGCAGCGTTGGAGGCACCCTGCTGCTGGGCATGCGTGAAGCCTGGCACTTCCCCTTGCATCAGCCCAGCTTTTGTGCGGACAGGGTGGGAGAGAAAGGGATCTGAAAGTGAAAGGGCCTAACTCCAAACAGATAATGAATCTGTCTACCACCTCGTAACACTGTTTATGAAAAACCTGAGATTTGAGTTCCAAGCTAACATACAGTGAAGCAGAGATGTGTTGGTGCCATTCCTGGAGAAGGTGTCTTAGTGTTGCAGCATTATGAAACTGGAATTGTAAATTTTTATTGACTTCAGGGGATTGGTTTTGATTAGGTAAGGATAACAGAAAAAAGGCAATACAGGAATTCAGAACTAGAGGAACCCAGAGAGGAACGATCTATTTCATTCCTCCAACCCTAGACTGTTCATAACTCTGAAGGTGCTGGCTCATGTGGATGAGCCTCCAAGCGGTGTTTTGCAGCGCTGTCTGGGCAAAGATGAGAAAAGGACAGAGATCTGTCTGGCAGGCTTCTGAGGAGGAAATACTTTTCTTTCCTAGAAATCACTACCGGACATTGCGCCAGGCCATTATTGATATGGTTTTGGCAACAGAGATGACAAAGCACTTTGAGCACGTGAACAAATTTGTGAACAGCATCAACAAGCCAATGGCATCTGAGGACACCAGCTCACACGTAAGTGCCTGCAGGACTTTATGCCTCCATATATTTCAGTAAAGTTCTCCCAAGATAACATTAAGTATTATTTTCATTCACATATTAATTTGCACTGTGGTAATGCCCAAAACACACAACTGGATTTGTAACCTCACACCTCAGAGTGTGAAAAAATACTTTTATTTTCTTGTTTTCTATGTCTGGCTCTGCCCTTAAGTCAGTTAAACATTTCATAAGCCTTGGTTTCAAAGCCATCTGGTCTTCACAAAGCGTGGGGGTGGGTGCTTTTGTACATGCAAAATTCTGTGCATGGAGCCAGGCTGGTACTTGTGCCTACAAAACAGCAGTATTTGCCCGAGGCTGGGGTTGTAGCTGGGGAACCTGCCCTGATGGTTTTGTGTCTATGTAATCTGGAGCCTTCAAACCACAAAGAATAACTCCATTGCTCACTGAGACCTCTCCACCCCATCCCCATTCCTGATTGTACCAGCAGATATTTGGGGCTTCATTCCTATCAGTTATACACCCTAATGCTCCATCACCAGACAGGTTTCATATATTTCATAAGAAGCCCAGGCCCCTCTTTACCTTCTCTTGTTGCCTTTCAAGGTTGAGCCCTCAGTGACTGACGGGGTTCTCCAGGGCAGTGTTACTCACCTAGGCAAAGACCATTTTATCACAGCTTAGCGAGAACAGTGCTTTGTTAGAAACATCACAGGGGGGAGGGGGACGGGGGTGGAAATTAGACCAAATTGAAGATCAGTAATATTAAAAAGAAAGAAAGAAAAAAAAAAAGCAGCTTCTGACAGTTTTCCATAACTGGACTTTTTGCCCTGTAGACTGCCGTAGGTTCAGAAACCGGTCAGGACCGGCGGGGTTTACAACTTTAGGGACAGTACAGTCAGTTCAGTTGAACTGACCTGCTTCTAGACATCGCTGAGCTCTGTTCTCCCAACAGTATGAGCGGGAAATCACAAAACGATGCTGAAATTCAGTGGCTCTGTGGACACTTTACACTGTACTCACCAGCAGTTGCAAGCTCTGGAGGGCTCACTGGATGTGGCACCAAGTCTGAATTAGCCTGATCATCTTCAGTGCCAGAAGTTCCACAGCACAGGGGAACGTGTCTGGGTGTTGCTGGGGACCCTTATCACTGTCTCTGCACTGCGCTCCCAGCACATCACCTGGCACCGTGTTTCACGGGTTTGCACTCCTGGCACGGGCTAAGCCAGGACTTTAGATCACAGCCCAGAGGAAAGGAAAGTCCACATCAGTGGGTGGCTTGGAATCACCCGTTCCCAGGCTTCTCCATACTTACACGTGGACCAGACAGCAGCTTGCTCCACCAGTTTCTAAAAAAACCCTCAGAGGTGTCACTGGGAAATGTGGCGTCTCACAGTGCTTCATTTTTCTCTCTGACAGCTTAAGTGTTTTTCTGAAATGTTTCCTCCATCTCCACCTTTTTAAAATCTCTTCCATTTCCTGGCACCCCCACATTAGCTTGTAGGATTTAGGCTCACAAGCCTCACTGAAACCACGGTGTTTCCAAAATCTGAACACATTTCTGGGACTCTCCCTTTCACCCCATCAATGCATTTGTTCCAGCACTTCCTACAGAGCTTTTAAATGCTCTCCATACATTGTGATGCAATCAGCTTTTCGAATCTCTAGAAAACATGTTGTTCTACTCACTCTCCTTTATCTTACTGGTTTATAGCAGATTTTTTTAAAATATACAAGAGATGGAGAGCAATAAAAGTGGAGCACAGAACCGCTTGTATTTCCCCCCAGTATTAGGTTGTCCTGTTCCTTGCTCTTAACAGTGACTCTTCCTATTTTTGATCTTGAACTGCAGTTAAGGAGCAGGGTTAATTTGGCAGCGCTTTGCTGGGCTACCCATGCTGAAAAAAAATTAACTGATAAAGTTAGAAGATTAATGCCTGAATTGGCAAGAGTAACTGCAAAGAGTCTACCCATAAACCACGAAGACATTAATTTAGCTGTGGTGGTAAAAAGTATTTATGTTCAATTTTTGATTCAAGAGTTGAATTTAGCAGTGAAGGGAGGCCATAATTACACAAATACATTATTTTGAGAATAGTGTTAATGCCATGGTGAGCTGAGGTGGAGGCATTTGATTACTCAGTAAGGAACATAATGTACCTGTGCCCTTCTAAACTGTTCAAGACCCATGATGATGATGCCACAGCAGACTTGTAACAACTACTCTGTCCCCTCCACCTGACTCCAGAGCAGTCAATAAGCAGTTTGGCACTTTACTGCCTAGCAACAGAGACTTTCTGCAGTCCGTTTGCCACTCCCACATTTTCCTACTGTTAATCTCATAGATTATCTGAGACTTCATCCTAGCTGGTAACTCAAGACCAAAAAGGATTCCAGGACGAGGGTTTGAAATCCAGCACAAAGGAGGCAGTTTTATTTGCAAACATACTGGACCTGCGTGGCACAGACCTGCTTTTCTGACTACAAAATAAACAGTTGTGCAAGTCAGTTCACCCGCCCTGTGCCTGCCTCAGTTTTCTCACCTAGGAATGAAAACCAAACTCTAGAAACTTGCCTAAATGAAGCAGCCCCCTACCATCACTGCCCCCAAACTTAAACACGGAGCAGGAAGGATGGTTTATCAGCTTGCGGTTGGTGGATGCACCCCCTATCCTGGTCCTGCTCCAAGAGAGCAAGGCTGGGGATGCAGAGACAGGTAACTCATCCTAACTGATAAAAGAGCCTGTGACTGCTTTATTTCACAAGCTTTGCTATTAATTCTGAGAATCTCCACAACTGTCATAGGTAATGAGGCTATCATTAGTTGCTCAGCAAGGCTGCAGTTCTCAGACATCACTTTCTTCTCCAAATTCCCAGTGCTCTGCGTGAAACTAGGCGGCGTCAGGCGGGGTGCCCTCTTGCAGCAGTAGAGCCGATTGACGATGCCCTCGCTAGCAGGGGTGCTGGCCACCAGCCCCTGTAACCAGCTCTCTTTTACAGAGCGAAGGCAGCGACTGTGAATGTACAGCCAATATAAAGAATTTTCCAGATAACCAGACGCTGATCAAGCGCATGATGATTAAATGTGCAGATGTAGCAAATCCATGTCGCCCCCTAGAGCTATGTATCGAATGGGCAGGGAGGATTTCAGAGGAGTATTTTGCGCAGGTATGTATATTTTTATAATTTGACTATTATGTTACATAAGAAAGCACACATCAGCTGGTCTGTTGTTCCGCACAGGGTCTGCCTGGCATCCCTATGGAGCCCAGATGTATGCTTTTCGTCCCCAGTCAGAACTGGCCCCTTGCTGTCATGCAGAATTCACCCCAGTCAGAGTTAGCTAGTTTGCTTACCATGAAGCTTGCAGTACAGAACAGTGGAAAGTAGACTTTACACTTCCAACTTTCTCCGTCTCACCAAAACAAAATGATTTGTCTAAACTTAGTCAATTTAATTGGCTGAAATTCAAGACTGTCACCATTCCAGCTTCTAGTCCTTCCAATACCCTCCCTGAAGAGAGCATGAAGATCCATGCCTGATGAAGCCCTCAACTGAATCATGGGGCTGGCCCTTTCTCTTCCACGATGGCACGTGAACTATTGCCGCAGCAGGCAGACCATGTGGCAGGCCAGTACTGCCAGTGTGTGGGCAGTGTGTGGATGCTTACCACATGGGATCTCCCTGGAGGGAACTGGAAGCTCAACTTCCTTTCTTAATATTCACTTTAACAGAAATGCACCAGCTTCCTGAAAAACACTCTTCTAGTTCTTTATTTGGACAACTGATAGGTTCTTAGCTTTTATTGGCCACTAATGGTGTGGAAACCAGCAGCTATGACTGCAGACAGAAAAGCAAGCATGCCTATCATCCAAATTCAGATCACACATGGGATGGTTATTACTGAAACAAAACAGTAGTTAGTGCGTGGGACATGTCTGAATTCCATTTTAATCACAGGGAATGAATGTGGTCACTTCCAGGACCACTCACATTGTACCTGCCTAGCAGTCGAAGTATCACAAGCCAGCTTTAAACTGCCAGCCTTAGCCACTAGCCTGCCTGCAGCAATGTGAGGCGCTGAGAACTGTTCCGCTCTTCATTCACCTCATCTGGTAATTCTGGGGACTGCTCTGCTGCCAATACTACATCAAATGTGTTTTTGTAAATAAATTCTAAGACTATTGAGGTGATTGGCTCCTCCATCATACCAAGCACAACAAAACTAGACCTCTTCCAGTTGTGGGCACAGAGTTAAAAGGCACACCCTTACTTCTATTCATCTTATAACCCAATACAAGCAGAGGAAGTAGTGACAGCAGCATTCCTCTTAATTAAAAGACAAATGGTTGGAAACAGCTGCTAGAGATGTGGAAAAAGATGAGATCAAATCTCTCCTCTGCAAAAGGACTCTGCAACCCCTTTTTCCATTTTTAGCTGGTGTGCCCTAATCAGCAGCCTAGAGCATTGTGCCTCGACGGAGCCAAGAGCAATCACAGCACTACAGTAATAGAGCACTGGTGAAAGGGAAGAGATGTTCATTTCAGTCCCTGTTCCAGATGAAAAAAAGCACAAGAAACTTAGGTTGTTTGCCTTAGGAGTTCTAAGGTTTGTCTCAAATCTCCTACTGCAATTCACCTAATCCCCTGGCCTTTGCTACTCCAACACGAAAGCCAGCAAAGCGCTAGGGGCTAACTGGAGTTTTGTTTTCTTAGACTGATGAAGAGAAGAGACAGGGTCTGCCTGTTGTAATGCCTGTATTTGATAGAAACACCTGCAGCATCCCCAAGTCACAAATTTCCTTCATCGATTATTTTATAACAGATATGTTTGATGCGTGGGATGGTAAGTACATCTGCTTTTTTCTTCCTTGCTCTGAGGCAGAGATTTCTACAGACTAAAATGAATAACCTCAAACAGGCCTTAAGTCCAGTTTCTTCAGGGGCAGTACCCATATATAAGCAGTACAGCATAGGATTTAAGCAATGATGCTGCTGAAGCCTATTTCACTGCACAGAACACCAGCTTTCTGCAAGTTGAGCACTTTCCAGATAATCTATGTAAAGAAGGAAGGAATAATGGCTTAAAACTAAGCTTTTTTTTATCTAGGTCTTCTTTTTTCCCCTTTAGCAATGTATTTCTTCTGAGTAGCAGAAACTGAAGCCACAGTGGTTGCTAGTTAGCATAATTTAATAAAGTCATCATACATTAAGAAGGGGATTTGCTTGAAAGAGAAACAGACAAAAATATTTCCCCTTTTAGCATTAGCCTACAGCTGAAGGAACAAGAGAATAGGAGAATGCGAATTTCAGACAAGGTTGGGCTGTTCTTCTGACCACTCTGTACACACAGTACAACTCTTTCTCCTGGTTGTTTCAGCATTTGCACATCTGCCTGTTTTGATGCAAAACTTGGCTAATAACTACAAACACTGGAAAACACTGGATGAGTTGAAGTGCAAGAGCCTCAGGCTTCCATCAGAAAACAGCAACTGACACTAAAGCAAGAAAAACAGACCTCTTGATCTACCAGTTTCACTGTGAATCACTTACTGACTTGGCTACAAAAGCCATGGTGTTTCCTTTCCAGTGAAATTAAGACTGCGTGGCAAGAAGGAAATATTTTATTCATCACTTTTAAGCTTCTCTGAATCCTACAGAAAAATGTTTTCAAAAAGGCTACTTAATCCACATATGAAAAAGCGCTCTTTGGAAATAATATTTCGTGGCAGAAAAATGTACTTCTGAAACTAATTTCTAATACTGAATATGCATTTGTCAAATCTTGTAACTGATGGAACTATATTCACTAACACTTCCCACAACTATCTCTCGGAGGAGTAATCTAGTCAACAGTAGAGTACGAATAGGTTGACAAATAAGCATAAAAACCTACCCACTGATCTAGCCTAAATTTACTCCAATTCTATCAATGTTCTTCAGCTCTCTGAATCATAATTCTAAAGAAAACATGCACAGTAAAACAAGCAAACCTTTATAAACTGGCTGCAGCCTAAAACAAACCCTGCACCATCTAAAACAACCTTCTTATTACACAGACTATCTCTGAGAGCACCACTTGTTCTCTCTTCTTTTACATACAAAATCTTGGTCTGAGTTGAATTCCCTTGAAATTGGTCATATAATGGAGGAAAAACAGCATATTCTGTATAATTGGTGCCATCCACATGTTTCTCTGCCATTTTAGAGACGTTACCATGCAATGTTTCATCAAATTTTACAGAAAAACAATTGAGGCATTTGACCAATATCCTTTTTTATAATGTGGTGTTTGTACACCTGGTCATCAATTTTACTAAACTGATTGAAATTTTACAGTAAGTCCATATGTTATTCTATTACTTCTAGGATGAGCCTGTCACTTTCTAAAAAAAGTTTCCAGGTTATAGTTTATAACAGCATTATAATTTGTACTGCTTTTTCCCTTCTAATAAAATGCTGGTTTGTTTTGTGATGTAAAAAGTATTTCAAAAGATGTAAATAAGTTAGAAATCAAACATAGTTTTTCATTAGTTTTAAGATATGAGATTTATGCTAAAGCTTCCAAAGCACAAATGCATATTTTTGTACATCTCATTTTAATCACATGCAGAACATGAACATGAGTTCAAATTTTAGCCTATTCTCAGACTATTCAGTTAATAAATACTAGCAGAACTGCTGATTTTTAACACTGTGTACTCCAGGCTGCGGGCAAGAGTGTCAAAGCTGTGGCTGCACTTGAAGAAGCAGTCCACTACTCATTAAAAGGAAAGGTCGTGAGACATACTCATTACCTCCCCTCTGCTGCATCTCCCCAGTCAAGAATTGAACTCAGTAAAGAAAAAAACCAAAAACAAAACCCCCAGAGTTTAGATTGCTGTGGAAGAAAAGTGACAATGATTGTTGTTTATTGCAGGTAGCTTACATAATGTGCCAAACTTTTTTGTACGTTTTGTACCAAGTTCTGAAACAAAAGAAAACATTCATAAAATGTATGTGCAGAGAAATGTATATAAGCTATATTTTTGTTAGAATTGTAATAGAACCTTACTTCTGTCATAGCTAAGGCAGGTTGCTGTGTATTAAAATGCTGCATTGTGTATATTTGAAAAATGGTGTTTCTGGTAAAGTATGTTTATTCATTTTTTTCTTATTATCTACTGCAACATTCTTAAATGGATTTTTATTCTGATAAGTTGAACCTCTGTTTTTTTTATACTGTAAACTGTTTGCTTTTACCATTCATTTATTTAGAATTAGTACTCTTGGTGATTGTACCTTAACTATTCTGACGACTGATGGCTCACTACAGCTTGCATTGGAGAAAAGAATTTCACAAGATTCAAACCTTTGTCATCTTGACTTGTTAAATACAGCAACACTGTAAGACCACATTCATGTAAAACATTTCAGTTCATTATTTCTGTCACACTTCTGTCACAAGGAAGAAAATGTGAATGGTGGAAGGAACTAAGAAATAAAGTTCAGCCTCAGTTCTGGTTCACAAGTTAAGGCGTTAATGTGGAATCAGTATATTCACTGCAAGACGCTGCGTTTCTTCCTGCAGTCAGACTAAGCAAAAAATTTGTGGGGAGATATGTCCTCTTTAAAGCAAAAGAAGTCAGCATAGATTGTCATCTGCCAGTTATTTCAAGTGTCCTAGACTCTAACCTGTCCACCTAACCAATAGGTGCTTGTTTCATGCTATTGTCAGTGCACAGATATGTAAAACAGCCACCTCAGATTTGTACAAGTATTAACATAGGTCTGATAAAAATATTTACTTTCATGACATGAACATATGGAATTCTGCATTACTGCAAGGTAGAAAAAGATATTTAAAAGGACAAAGGTGGAAGTAACATTTCTTATCTGCTCACCCTAATTTTGCTCACTGCACTTCCCAACAGCAAGTGACAAACTCTTATTTAACAGGAGTGGCTTAGTATAGCTTTACTGTATTCACTGTTACGCTCAAAGTTCATTTGTAAAACAAAGAACTTGATACTTTCAGCTCAACCATCTTTAAAGGAAGAGACCCTGGGGAGATCTATTACCAATGGAGTGTATCTGAGAACAAGGGCACTTTTGATAGATATAAATATTTATACATGCATGTAGGACTATTTAAGGCTGAATTACATGCCTCTAAAATGCACAGTGAGTTTTGTGACTAGAACTGTTGAGCTAAATAGGTCTGTTTCTCTACCAGGCATTCACTTAAAAGCAATCACATAAAAATGAAATAGTTGTTCTCGTGGTATAGAAGAAGAGATAATAAAAAGATGATGTTCCTTCTCTCTAGTTATAACTGATGATAGCAGTAGCATCTCCAAAAAATCTAAGTTTTATAAGCTTTCCCTGTAAAGTTTTAGTAACAATGTGTAAACACACACTTTATATACAAGTAAACAGTTACATCTCAATTGAAATGAGGCAAAAAAGAGCCAAAGAAAAACTGATCTCCCCAGCTTGTACTGGGGTAGGCAAAAATGCAACACTTCCTGATGAAGGCAAGCTGAAACAATGCAGATGAACAGGCAGAAGCATTCATGCCTTCCTCCCACAAGTTTTATACCATATACACAAAGGCTTGTTATCATCAGCCATAACCCCAGTGCCCTTCCTATGCTGGTCTACAGAATATCCACTCTGAGCAAAGAACGTGCAGCTCAAGATTTAATGCTGACATAACCTTCCTGAATTGGAAGGAGAGGGTAATTTCACAATTTCTCCACCTGTTTGGTATTTTTGAAATATGTCATTTTGAGCTCAAATCAGATTAGTTGTACAAGTTGACTGAAGTAGGGAGAAAAAAATACAGCTCAAACTTTTACCGTCCCTCTGCCCTGCCTTCCAGGGAAGATTGAGGCAAAAGTCAAGAGGCAAAGCTTGGCTTCTGCACGGTAGGGAGAAGGCAAGTGCCCACGGGGGCTGAGTGAAGTAAGTCTAAAAGGTGCCTTGGTTTCTTCTAGGAAGGTGGAGCTTCCTCCTTTTGCTCTGCTCATCAGGATCTGCTTAGCCTATTGTTTTAATTGCACTTACTGCAGCCACTGGATCTTAAGTCTGGAATTACAGCCCCATAGGCTCCTATACTGAAAACAGTTCTCATTGATTCAACGGGAAGAGATGGCACTGAAAAGCTGCATGAGAGTCAATCCTAAACTGTTCAAGTGCTGGATCTTCTGAGTAGACATGGGGACAGTGGCACCCTCTTCTACATGGCTTTACTACCTCTAAGTTCCCAAACTCCCCTGTTTCTCAGCTCTCCTCTGTTCAAATCATAACTTACCACTCATTATCTCATCCTCCCTCTCACTTTCCTTGCATCAGTTCTGGGTTTAACTTCGCCTTCCCCCCCCTTTCCTCCTTTTGGGGTTTTGTTGCTTTGGTTAGTGGTTTTTGTTTTGTCTGGGGGTTTTTCCTACTCCTGTTTAGATTGCAGATTACTGCTGCCATCTCGGACTTGAAAAAGGCATTGTGTACTGACAGGCTTTTTAAACTCTAAAATACTATTTACCCTCACAAGCTTGGTGCAGACTTCTCTGCAGTCAAACTTCAGCTGAGAATTTAGTATTAAGCTGGCTAGTGCTTTTTATTAGATACAAATTAGTTTGATGAATGCACTATGGAAAGACTAAGCTAAACCAATCAAACTTCATGCTAGATATGGTAATGGTGCTGTATAAACTCCAACAGTGTAGATTAACCCACAGTAAAACTGCAGCTACTGAAAGCAAGGAGTATCTATATACCTTGCTTTGCCAAAAATTAAAGCCTCAAACTGATATTACCTACTTTTCTTTCTTGCTCTTACCCTTGCTGCAGGATAACTTTGAATGCAAAAACTCTATTTGAGAACTGTTTCTTTTGGAGTTTTTTGTAGATACTTAAGTCTGAGTCATCAGTGACTAAAGTTTAGCTTCAAGAAATAAGCTACATAAAGCAGGAAGCCTGAAGTGTTTTTTCTGTGCCCCCATTCTGCACATAACACTGTGGAATGCCCCCAGCGGCTTCAGTTATGATCCATCTAAGGATCTTCACAAATCTTAATTTTGACATCCACTTATGATATTTTTAAAGATTAAGAATAATATTAGAAACTATTTAATGAATCAGCGTTATCTTCAGTCTTTCAAGAGAACACCATTTCTGCTGTCAGAGTAACCCAAAAGTACGTTTCAACATGCAAAATACTCCTTTGAGAAGAGTAGCAGCAACTAAGAAAAATTCTAATATAATAATAAGTGACATTAAGTGTAAACCTTACTGGTAGTCACATTCCCAGGATCTCAAGACGTTCCTTTACTCTCACATATAACATACATCCAATTTATACGTATGTAGCCTGTATTCCAGCAATTTAAAATTTGGGCTGCAAATCACCATTTTGCGCCAATTTTTGAAATAGTGTTAAACTGCGAAGTCTAGATTCTCGTTCACCATCCTTCCACAAAATAATGAGGTGGTCAGCAGAGCATGTAGCCAGTCCCAATTCACCAAAGTACAGGAACATCTGCAATGAAACAGTTACTATTACCATGCTGCTCACATGAGACATCAGCTTACTTAAATGTTCAGTGTACAGCTGGACTAAACATATACATATGTCTGCATATATGTATACTCTCTATATGTTTGAGATGTCATAAAATCCCTACATGAAAACAACTCTTAAAGAGCTCCTCCCAATGAAAGATGTCAGTTTAGAAAAAGAAATAAAGCCTTACAGATAGGGAAGCTAAGGTACAGAATATTGAAGAAACTTGTTCCAAGTCAGCAGTAGAAAAGCGACTTGCACAAACTCTGATCTCCTGGTTTCTCAGGAATAGAAGCCACTATTCTGTTCACTTGGCTATTCTGTCCCCTTCCCACACAACACCACAGGCCACCCTCAGCAGGCCTGGAAGGTCCAAAGAGTAAACAACCGTGACACACATCAGCACGTACTGGTCACACAGAGGAAGCCAAACCAGCAAGAACTGTGACACAGGAGAAAAGTACAGCAGCAGTGGAAGTATTTTGCAAGAGTAATGGAGCTGACCAGTCATGTAGTCATGCCTGACTTCAGAGACCTCCACAGGCTGCCTAAAATTAGCCTCTAATTGCAGTTCAACACAACAGCCACTATGGCACAACTGCAGAGTCCTGACTCTTCAGGTTGTTGAAGGGATCTGCCCAGGGGAAGCATTCAGGCCAAGGACTGCGCTACAGCCTACCTGCTCTGGGAACAGCCACTTGCTGGCTATGCAGTTCCAGAAGAAATACGCTAGTCAAGCCCACATCTTTGGCCATCACATTTCATCACTACTCAGTATTTCTAGCCTCAACTGCTTCAGTCTGCCCAGAGTTTAAAAAATGGAATTTTCCATATGTAGAATGTTGTAGGAAATCACATCCACTGTCACCTCAGTTACTCCTTGGCTGTGCAGCATCCCAGCAAAGACCCAACATGTGCCTCTTACCTTCTCTGCTGTGCCTCTTGCTGAATTCCACATCCATGTCCTCTTTCTTAGATAGCAACTTTCCATACTGCTAATAGGGCCTCTTTCAACAGTTTTTCATAAACAAAAATGGGACAGAAAGCCTTACAGAAATCCCTGTAGCAGAAAGGCTCACCTTTGCTATTAGTGAAAACCTTTCAGTTTTTGGCAGCAGCAGTTCTGAAATCCAGCCAGTCTCACAAACACTCGTGAGCAGAACTACTCCAGAACCACATTGCTCTGCTCTACCTGCCCTTCCCCCTGCTCTTGCCAAGAATGTAAGAGTCCACTGTAAGAAAGTGCTCTGTTACTCCAATAGGTTTGTCAAACACGAGAAGGTGCAGAGGGAAAATGCCATTTAAAATAAATACAGACAGAAGCATGGGACAGTACCTGATTTAACATTAAAAAGACTTCCTTAAGGCTCACAGAATAGAGGGATAAGAAATTCCTGAATCGGTTTTGGTTTATATGAGCCCTTGTTTAGATTGCGAACTTAAGATGAAATCTGGAACAGACACACAGTTCCAAGCTGTATTGTTTGCAGTCTGTAAAGAAACCCAATACCCGACCAGATTATCTGTAGCATGTATGTACATTTCTGCACACACGATCCTGTGAGGCATCAGTGAGTGTCTGAGTTCCCATTAGAACTTTAAGTCAGTATGTAGTATTGTTTTCACACTGCCAAATATACCACACAATCAATGTGTTCCCAGCCTCCAGAGCCAGACAGTTATGGCTATTTAAGAAACACTGACAAAATTGAATTAAATTTGTAAGTGAAATTGACTTTTTCTTGTTCTTACTGAAAGCTGACCTACCTGCACAGCTGATGAATGACCAATCAAATCACCCACCAGCTCCAAGAAATACACAGGTGGATTCTCCTGCATCTTCTTAGCAGCTTGGTTTGCCTGCTTGTTTGCCCTTCCAAATCCCCACATGTTGAAAAACCCTGGGAAAAAAGAAAAAAAATCACAACTATAATTTATTTCCTCTAGCTAAAGAGAGAACTACAGGAGTCACTTAAAATCTAAAAGCAGGACAGTCTGCACAGTGAAATGACAGAAGCATTGTACTGAGCAGCATTTCTACATCTGGATTATTCATCTTGGGGGTCAGAGGGAGGGGGAAAGAAACATAGCTACCTTGGTTTTTGTCCTTACTAGATGTAATTTAGCAAATATGTTGAATTACTCACCTGGATGAAACAATACATAGATTTAGCAACAAATCCAAGGATTGCCTAAATGACCTAACTGAACAGTAAAGGTCAATGCAGAACAGTGATGTTTACCTTTGCTCTATCCTCCCAAACTGTTACTTGTGCAAAGAGGAGATAAATGAGGTACCAGTCTCTCCCCTATGTGTCCTGCACTAAGGTGTTAGAGTGCTGCCATACAGGTTACAAGCAAAATTCTGATACTGAATTACCTGTTTTTATACTGCCCACTGGCTTTCTCCTTCAGATTTACAACTATCAGCCAAACTGTAGTGTAAAGATACTGCTCCACATGTTCTATTCAGGTAGCAAGAAAACACACATCTGTGCCACAGCCTCCAGAAGAACTGTGTAATAATACTAAGGAAAGTGAGAAAGTTGGGTTCTGTACCAAAACCATTTCAGACCTTTTTCCTGATGTTTCCCTGAGCCCCATCAGCACACAAAACAGGAATTGTGCTAGACCATGGCCCTGATGCAAGGGAGATAACTGGAGAGATGAAGAACTACTTAGGGGATTCCTTAGAATAAAAATAGAGCAAATCAACAGCCATCCACATATCTCACTATTGCATATGGTTACTTTCAAATTTCTCCAATCATAGAAGTTACAAATTTCCAATGTGAAACTAATACCACTTGACACAGTAACAAGCAGAACTGTGTTGATCAGCTGTCACCAGCAATACTGAAGCGAGAACACTCCTGAAAAAGTGTTCCTAAACCAACCCAAGCAGCAAAAAGATACTTGGAAAAATTACCATCAACAGGTAAACAGCCATGTAGACAAGATACATCAAGGAAATTATTCACAGCTCAAATAAAAAAATTCCTATGAGATAGTAACAGCTCATTACTGTTCCCAGTTCATAACACTAATTAGCACCAATCCATGACCGTAATTACCACTGCCCAAGGAAGCTGCTGGCCTTGTCAAAGAGCACCAAGCACTATACAGGCAATGTCTGTAGTTGGGGAAAATGGTTCCAAAAACGCTAGCTAGCAACTAGCCCTGATGACTGCGACACCCAGCGGCAGTATGCAGGTGAGGTGGGTCTCAAAGTGAGTCCCAATGTCATTCCAAGTTCAAGGAGATGTGGAAAACACATTTTTTGTGCCAGCTGCTCATCTGCAAGCTTCTCCTTAGCTTTCTTCACAAGGTCCTGCAACTATTTACTCTTGCATGGTAGAGGATCCAGCACTATTCAGCACAAGAAGCACCAGATCAAGGTTTGTCAGGAGAGGTCGTAAGTTTTTGTTAAGCCAGCTAATACAACTGTACACTCTAAATAAGCTTTATGGCATAGAACTGCTTCAGATGGACCTTCTAACTTCTCATATGAGATCTTGGAGGGCTCATACACCTATGCCTTCTTCAGGTTCCCTCCCACATCTGTTATCAGTTGGTTGAACGTAAGACATTATCTCTTCTTACAAAGCCTGTAAGCCTTTCTATTCCTATATGGTGAATACTGGCTTTCCCATTATCCTTTTTAAATGTTCTTTTCACCCCACACTACTAGCAAACCTGTTGGAACCGGTTCAGCTGGCAGCTGCTGTTTTTCTCGGAGCTCCCAAATGCGCACACTGCCATCTTCTGAACAGGAGATTAGCTGCCTGTAAAAACAGTTGATAAACAACCCTAGCATGGATACTTACCTGTGCAAGTCACCTTGTGACATCTGTAAAACAGACATCAAGTGCCTCAGGTTCTACATAAGTTTGCTAGAACTCTCAAATGTAGCAGGACATCCAGATGTTACATACAAAACAAGGTGCATCTGTAGCAGGACCAACTATAACGGACTTGAAAAATATGTGGAAAAAATACACATTTTCAATCCCATTTTAAAAGCATACCACTCTGTAAAACAAAAATAACAAGTCTGAACTCTGCAAGCACAGTTCCAGTAACTGGCTTCTGTAAGCTTACTTTCATTAAGAAAAAATGTATTTTTTCTGATGGAAAAATAACAAAAGGAAAGATAACTCCTATTCGTTACATGTGTAGAACAGCACATGCATTTACAAGATCAAGGCCCTCATTTTTATCTTCTGATAGACTTGCTCCATTGAACAAGAGTGTAAAGGGATCTAACACCACAGCTATTAGATTACATACATGTAGCATATTGCCCAACTTGGCTGTCAAAATAAGTTCCAGATAGAAATTCAGCACTAATGAATAAAGGCTGGAAATTATTATTTTTTGTTAAAACATTTCAACTGTTACAAAATATTTAATGAAAAATATTTACTGAATAGTCTATATGCCTTTGCTTTATAGAAGAAATACGCCATTAAGCTATATTTTCACAATGTAGACAAAAGTGCTTTATCAAGTCTGATTTTGAAAATAGCCAAGATATTTTACCCTGAGCCTGTGCACCAAGCATACTGGATTATAGTTTTTTCACACTGAATTACAATGATGCATTTTCAAAAAAATCAGATCAACAAGCTCTAATAAAAGCAGATCCAACTAAAGATCAAGTCCCTGCCCTAGAAATTAGATGTAGCTTTGCTGTCTCCAGCTACCCTTCCAAGTTCTGCATTTCTTTACTGCATTAACAAAACATACTGTGACTCGCACCTGTTTGGAAGCTTCTCAATGTGCAGTACTGAGGAGTCGTGAGCAGTTCTCTGGCAGGCAATCACACGCTTCATTTGAAGATTATATACGTATATGCCTTTCCCAACAGCAGCAAACACACACTGGAAAGAAAATTCAATGGAACAACTTACAGAAACAGACACTGAAAGATCACCCTGCATGTAATGGATTTCCAGCAGTCATATGACATCATCTGTCCTGCATTACCTAGCTTGTTTCTGTACTCTTGTTACTGCTTTATCCCAAACATACAGAATCAAGAAGTTATAGAAAAAATCCAGATTTTTTGGAAGAAATGAGAGATATCTACCTATACTCTAGGCAGTTGCTTCATTTCTGTATTTTCATCCTGTACCTTACAATCTAAGTGGAAACCAAGGACACCAGCAAATCAACACATTTCTGCAATTAAATATTTATGTTCTTACATTAAAATAATGCTCTGTGCTTTGATAAACTCTTGTTTTATCAAGAAAGACTGAGAATACAGGAATCTGTTTTACATTTTTGCCTTTGTTTTAAATTTAACTGAAGCTGCACAGAGAGGTCTTGCTCAAGCATTTGGGCTCTACTGAGTGCAGAAGAGTGTCACAGAATGGTATTACACAATACCATGTAAAAAGATCTGGAACCATTTTGCATTCAATGCTCTTCTTCAGAAGAGTGCAGGGATTCCATCTCATAACCATCACAGCCTTAAGAAGCCACAAACAGTTTACAGATTATTAGACCTGGACCCTCTTATGACTTATAATGATTTTAGAGAGGATACACGTGTGTACATACACATGATAAATATTTGGTACCAAACAGAGGAGTGCAAAATGCTTCCATACAGTACATATTCAGTGTTGAACATACCTTGTTTAGGTAATGGTATGCTGGATCTCTTCCCTGAATGGCCTGCTTCCGTCTACAAAGCCCAAACATGAATGTGTATATGCAGTTCACAGTACACACTGGTCAACATTTTGTAAGACTGGTAACCCGGTGTCTTTGACTAGGATTTCCTACATATATTCAATGTTGTTTTGACACCCTTCAAAATTCTTTGTCCAGGTTTTTGTTGGGTTTTGCCTTGGTTTTGGGGTTTTTTTGTTTTTTCTTATGCACATCTGTGGTGGGAGCTCCAATAGCTCTGAAACTAAGCTCAAATTTCTCATAGCATTCTACCAAATCAAGGAAAAAACAGCATATTTTTATTATTCTCCTAGTTTTGTGTGAGGCGCAACTCAATGGCCTTCCACATCACACTTCCACTCCTGTATCTCAGCCTTTTTTTCCCTTACAGTCTTCCACCTTGAGACAGGCTCTTGAGTTTCATATAGTATTACAGCTTTGCAAAAGATGCTCTTCACAGATCACTTCCTCCCCCCCATACCCTTTACACAAGCCCCAGCACAACCCCAGTCTTCTCAAACACCAAGAAAATAACTAATGATGAAGCATAAATTGTACACCCATCTTAACATGCAAGTTACATACAGGTGTCAGGACAGCAGATGCACTCCTTAGCACTATTTCCTAGTATTGGCAAACCTTAACCATCCCATTTGTTTCTGAATGATGTTTTGACTACAAGCTCAATACCAAACTAGACAGGTGCATCTTCTCCAACTACATACCTAGCTACTAAGCCTGCTGAAAAAGTTCTTAACAGAGAAAACACCAATTTTATTTTCTTTTTTTAACATGAAGAAGAGTACTCTGCTTTTAGATAGCAGGTAACAAAGTAATTCATTGTAGGAATATCATTCTTTACCACTTTCTAATCAGGACCTTTACAATACAGACAGCTCAGCTCTAAAAGCACCTTCTATTTCAGGATGTAACACTAGAACAACTTTTTCTTCCCACGATTCAAAAGTCTTATAATAAATAAAATTCAGCAGCAATTTGTTTAGTTCAGTTCCATGAATGGAAGAAAGTCCTCGTAAGCCTTGGATTCCACATTCCATGTTCTAGCTACCTCTGAACTTCCCCAAATTCTTTTCCCCTTCCTTAAAACACATCTTGTGTAGCTTTCAAGCAGGGAATCAAATCATTGGTTTTGAAGCCAAATTATAGAACTTCTCCTAAACAGGATTGGCTTTTTGCTCCTCCTAGAACTAAGCACCCACAACAAAACCACTGGAAATCCTACCTTTAATGACAACTACATTTCTTTCCCCCCACATCCCCCAATGTTTCCCTCTTCAGTGTTTTAGGAATGGTATTTTCGCAAACAGACAAATGCATCAAGTGACTACTTGGCCCTCAACCTGCATTCAAGTTTCTCCATGGTTTTTAGTTCGTTACAGCTTGTATCTCTGAATCCATTTCTAGGAATCCCTTTCTTAATCATTCGTCATCAATGAAACTACAGGACCTAAAACAGAATCCCACTGTACCCAATCTATAAAACATCTTTTCTTTTGCCACTAACAGTTGGTAACATTTCACAAAAGTAAATAATAACCTGATGATTTTTAGTATTTCCTGAACAATAATTGGGTTCTGCCTGAGTATTCTGACCAAGAACTCCTGTATTATCTTCAAAGCATGATTACAGCAGACTGGATTTTGGACCCATATTTGTGCTCTTTACAATTGACTATAGCCCATCTGAACAGAAGCAGGAATATCTATTTACTATTAAGCATAGACATATGCCTATTCTTTAATTCACTTCATAATACCCTCAGCTATAACTGTTCAAGTGAATTATTGTGGAAACTGCATTTCCAGAACCATGGAATATGAAACATGTATGCCATCAAAACACACATCTCCTGTTTATTTTTCCTCTAGTGGTACTGTAAACAACTAATATATCTTTGTCAGTCAAAAAGAAATGCTGCTCTGACAGTTCATTACGTTAGTTCCCATACCACCAACATACTATAACCTTCAGTTAGGTCAATGACCAAGATTTTATACAAAAGCTGTTAACTGTGTAAAAATAACTGTGCACTTTTTAAAGAAGCCTCTCATATTAAAACAAGCAAACTGAAAACACAAAATGCTTGGCCTTCTGTGGTACAGTCATGCTAGCTCACTTGAAGTAGTTTATTCTTTTTAAAGCTTTTACCTCCTCATCAGATGTTAAATGTTGAACCGAAGTTTCATTTGGGCTTTGGGATAATTTTATTTCCGGCTGTACATCTGGATGGACAGAGGAGTCCCAGAAGTTGCACTCAGATGCCTGCTTTGTCCAGTCAAGTGCATCCCAAACTATTAACTCACCCATGTGAGAACCTGTCACAAAAGTCAAGTCTAGATGGGGGAAAAAAACCATACATAGAAGTCACATGATAAATTAAAAAAAAAAATCCTCACACAAAGTTACAACCCGAGAAAGTTGAGAGACCATTTTTGAGTGAAGCTAGGTAGAATGTGCTATATGCAGCTGACTGAACAAAAAACCTCTCCCTTTGAGTAAATACTCATTTCGATTACCTAGCATAGCTCAGATAAGCCAAAGGTGATGAGTTCTCCCTTGTAAAATTAAAACTAGGAAGGAGAACATTCACCCACCACAGTGCACAGTACAGTGTAGCAAAGGCAAGGAACACCACCAGACATATGTATAAATATTTGAAGTTCATTTGTTGCCTATATACAAAACCCTTCTATTCCTTGGACAAGTAGGTATATAAGCATCCCTCAGACACAGCAAAGTATGTCTTTGCCCTAAACAAAAATACTAATCACAAATTAAATGGATGGATTAATGGCAAGATTGAGGTAGCTGCTCATGAATTAGTTATTCACACATGGAAAGGAGGTGCTTCAACAATACTTAATGGAGGTAACATATTGTCTTTTTATGCCCAATATTGCTTCCCCTTCATAATCAAAAAGGAGAAAATAATGGTAACAGGAAACCCCAGAAACAGCTACCATAGAATCCAAGTTTTCTTCTTTCCATCTTCTTGTTAGCTCTGTACCACAGTCCCTTTATGCCAGCCAGGCTGACACAAATAATCCCAAGGACAAATATAGACTCAATCACACCAGGAATAACTTGGCCTGGGCTCTGGGGGTGCTCCATAAAAAACGACAGGGAAGAACAAAGTAGAAAAGGTTGATAATTGTAGCAGAGTAGACAGAATTTCAGGTAATAGCTCAGTATTGCCCTAACGAGCAGCAGAGATTGCATCATCCTCCAGAGCCTCTAAATAATGGATCTATATGCAGGCCCACATCTGCATACCAAGAACTTTGTTACCTTCTGTTACAACTCCAAAGGACATGGCATCATATATCCCATTTTAAGAATCAGAAGGAGCAAGAAAAAAAATAGTATTTTTAAACTTTACCAACAGGAAGAAGACCCAAAGTTCCATTCCCATCAATGACGTTGCCTCTTTTGTGTCTTTTCTACATCATAACCTGCCTGGTTTCATTTCACTGTTAATACCTAAAGTCATTATTTCGCTACATTTGTAGCAACACGGGAAGGTACATCTACTAGTCAGGAAGTTTCACTCCAGTTAAAAGTTTGGTCCCAATAAAAACTCCATAATTGAAATATCCCACTGGTAACTAACAAAACTAGTAACACTATAAAACGAGTCTTACCATTAACACTGACTAATGACAAAATGTTATCCTGATGGTCAACAAGGCGTTTTACTTCAAGGACGCTCCAACCTTCAGACTCATCATTAGAAGGAATCAGCCTAAAAATTACTTCAAATGCATAGAGAGAAATTGTCTAAATAAGCTTTATCATTCAAAATAAAATGTAGCCACGCTTAAATAAAACACAGTATTTCCAGAAAGACACAAACTAAAACATACTACCAATGAGACAGTACAAGTTGTGGGAAGTCAGTTAGAACCACTCACAACACACACAAAAAAAAAGAGGGAATAAATAATTTCAGTGTTATTACTAAGGCCCCTTACTACTGTATGATAGGATAGAACATTTCAGCATAGTAACTCTGAAATTCAGAGAATCGGTCAACATCAGAAGTTGCAGAAAGCAGAAGTGAAAAGTATTAGATGTCTTTATGGATAAGTAAACGGAAAGTGAAACAACTTTCTTAACTTTTCAACTTTCTTCTCTGCCTGAAAACTGTTATTCTGAAGGATGCAATATTCTCTAGTAACGCTATCAAAATTGCCAGGAATTAAGACTTAACTTTATCCAGTCTTGGAATTTCTTTTATGACAGCCCAAGGGCGCTATAAAAGAACTGTGGGAAATTCAGATGGAAGTTTACATTGTACACCGATGTCAAGACACAAGAAAACTATTTTTAATTTGCTCCTGATTCTTTGATCAGAATATCAGATTGCTATTTTTCAGCTAAGTGTTTAACCATATTGAGCAACGTCTCTTGTTTTGCTGGTTCAGTGCTCTACTTTTTTCCCCCTGGATTTTCTTCCATATTTTGAAATTTCAGTAATTTTATACCCCATTCTTATTTAAAAGACTCTCCACTGACAGCTAACTGATGATCTACAGTTTGCATACACAGAAAACTCTGTATCCAAGTGAGCAAAAGAAGCTCATTATAGCTTTGGACACTCTCGACAGTATAATGAGATCCACCATATCTCATACTCCCGACCTTGGGACAAAGAGGCTGTAGACAAGGCTAGCATCTGACAGCTCAGATAATGAATGCATTCCAGACCTTCTCCAGAAGTACAAGTGCAGATCGCCACAATCAGAACTGAACAGGTGGCAATAACAGTAACAACAAAAAGAATACAGAAAAGTTTTGTCATGCAGATCTCAACAAAATTTCTGAATGAGATCAGTATTGCCTGCCTCTTTGTCAAATAAGGGAAAAAGGAAGAAGGTTGTGAATCACACCCTAATACCATTTACTTTTCCTATACAATTCTGGCATTGTGCTTTTTACACGTATCTCTGATAAGGAGCTGTTATAGAGGAACATGAACACTTAACGGAAATGCAACATACTCACTTAGCTCTTTGCCAACAGCTGCTGCAACACAATTTTTAGGCAATTCAACCAGGGCACTGATACCTTTGAAAAAATGCAGGAGATAAAGGAGAAAAGGAAATTCATTGGCCACAAGAAAACACAGCAAATTATTAATTCCATTATTAATAAAGTTCTCCATAATCTTCCTTCCACTTAAAAGTTATTATCAAAATAAAAGCATATCGCCTAAAGTGAAAGTTAAATAGCACTGGATGTGAACAGATCACCTCAGACAGAGGACGAGGCAAGAGTTTTAGTCCCAAATGCAACAGAGTTCTGAACATCAAACTTGAGGTGAAGCTGATAATAAATAATCTTTTTATTGTAAATACAGTTAAGATGTTTATGTCCTAATGCTGAACAGTTATGGACACTGTGGTAATTGAGACTCTAAACATACACAGTACCAAAGTTATTAGAAACTGATACTATCACCAGATGCATGATACTAAAATATTGTGCAGAGTCAGCTGAAGAAGAAGGAACAAGATAAAGTGTACAGCTTGCCGTTACTCTGTGTTCATACTGCACAGGATTCCCCCAGTCTGTGCAGTTACACCATTAAAGGAGAACTCCCCAAGGAATAAGCAATCTTTCTCTTTCCCCACAAAGGAAGCAAAAGATTAGGAGGGAAGAAAGTGCCCATGCTGCATATCCCATTGACCCCTTATACAAAAGTTACAATAGCACCTCACACTAAGCACTACAGTGCCACTTTCAACTGGCATGTGGCATGATATTCTGTATTGAACCAAAAGAAGTATTAATACCCTCAAAGATTCAGAAGGTTTTGCCTACGACTACTCCATTCTATCACAAAAATAAGGAAACTACTGGTTCCAACTTTGAATTTGATTCACGGTTTCGAAGGTATCTTTGTAAAGTCTGGCAATAATATGCAATAATTTTCTTTGCACAGACAGATAATATTTAAGCTTGTAAATGGAAAAGCACAACTGACATCGAGATCTGATTACATTTACCGTACTTCTATCAAAACTTGTGTTTTCTACAGCAAAAGTACTGATTCTTAATAATAAAAAGGAATCTTTATGGCTCTACTACTACAAAGCTTTATTTAGGAATAATAAAACTCCTGCTGGTTCATAGAGAAACCCAGCCAAAGGATCTGGTCCATATTACAGAAAACATGTACAAAACAGCATCCGAGGTCTAGCCCTTCACGTCCAAGCTACTGTACAGCTACTGAGATTTGACATATTCTAAAATTCACACAGCACAGGAGATTAGAAGTAGTCTTAATTCTGAAACGATTAAGTCTGACATTTAAAGAAATAGAGAGTGACTGTAATACATAATGTTATCATTAGAATTAGAGAGAATTTGCCAAGTTGGTTTTGCATCATTATACAGATCCATTTTACTTGCACTTTAACAGCTATAATGAGTCATTTACATTTTTACCTGCATCAGTAAGATGACTGGTCTTACACAAGAGATCTAATTTTCGGTTCCAAACACATAGATCACTCCCTCCAGACAACCATACATCCAGTCTTTGAAGAACTGTCAAACACTGCAGAACAAAAATCAGATATATGTCCCCTGCAAAAGTTCTACAGGGAATTTCTCTGTGAAATGATCATGAGCTTTAGCTACATAAAGCTGTAAAAGTACTATGAAATACAGTATTAAGGTCACTTTCCTGAGAAATACAGATTTAATTATATACTATCTGTGACATTTTTCCATCAACAATGCAAAAACTGATTTTTCAGTAATTTTTTTGTACTATTAGCAATCAAAAACTAGTTTGACTGTAGGTTGCCTATTCCAACACAGCAACAAGACAAGCCATAACATGACCTTTGTTCTACATCTTTTCAAAAATAAAACGGAGGTATTAGGAGTTCAAGAAATAAATTAAGAATTGTGGCCACATCTCAACCACTCCTTATGTACCTGTTCTTAAGACAAATGTTGCTTTTCATTTTAAGACACCTGCCCATATGGCCCATGAGCCACACATAATAGATTCTAAAATAGAACAAAACAACAGACATACCTAGGGTTTCCTGAGCTTACCTTTACAGTAGAATGGAAACATGACACTTTCTGAACCTGTCTGCCACTAGTGCAGTCCCAAACCTGACTTTATTCATTAAGGAAACTGAAAGGTTTTTATATACTGTATTTATAACTGCTGTCTTGGTAACTAATTGACAGATTTGGAAATAGGTATGCAGAGACTCAGTCTTCTAAATCCTGATTGTCTTTTCAACATTTAGCCAAAATGATATATTAATAAAGGCCTGCTATGGATTCATTTTTGTAGCAATGACTGCATCTACTTATGTGCAATAACTAGTAAAATCCTAGTATAATCCAATTATACCTACTGGATATTATCAGCCAATAAATTTAAACAACCTGTAGCCTGTCTCAATGTTACCATTACCAATGTTACCAGAAATTTGAATCCTCCCCAGAGCTAAGGATACAATAACTGTTCTATCAGCTGATGCTGTTAAAATCAAATTATTTTTTTCTTCAGAAGCATCTGACGAAGAAAATGGTGCTATAGCTGTAATTTTGTGTGTGTGTCCATGAAGTTCAAAAAGTTTTTCTCCAGTCTGAAAAATAAAAACATGGAAAACGAAGGGTAAAATTTGGAAAATGCCTACTGTAGCATACAACATGGGTATCAAATGACTTTTGAAAGCAAGAATTTCTAAGAGTCTAAAAACTCCCTTTCTACAGTAATTTATGGATTTCTTACTACCTTCATTACTGTTCAAGATCCTACTCAGGATTAAACAACATATTAAGTATACAGGAGTAGAACATAATAAAAATTACTCTAAGGGTAAAAAGACCCTCTAAAAGTCCTTAAGAAGTAAAGTTTTCCGTTAAACTCATTCAACTTGAATGCAAATAGTGGTCATTTATCCTTTTTAATGGCTACTAGAGTGATTCAGATTGGTTGACAAACCCCCTCTTGAAAAAAGTTTGGGTTTCTTTAATGATTAGAAAAACTTGACCTATATTTTCAGCAAACACAGTGCTGCCAATTTCCTGACAGCTTTATTTAGTATGTACATTATCTACAGCTTCAAGCTGGTGGTTTAGATAGCTGCAGCTACTTCTGCTTCCCCCTTCCATATTTTAAAATTACACCATCACAGACACCAGAAATTTTTCAGATGGTTTCCAAAAAAGTTTACCATTTGAGATTTCTTTCTTCCTTAATTTGAATATTTTATACTCAGTTTAGACATACAGTATGTCTCCCTTTTAAACTTCCTATTGAACAGTCTAACTTGTATACAGCTACAGTATACAAGTTAGTGCTTATCCCACCTAATGTTTATCCCATCTCTATAGCTTTGTGAATGATAGGGAGACACAAAGCAGAACAGTGGGTATCGCACTTACAGAGCACTATTTCCATGATAAATCTAATGTCTTAGTAAGGTTTTCAAAAGTTATAAGAAGATTTTTATCACAGCAAGGAATTAGGCCTTGTTTGTGCACTGCATGAACCACTTGACTTTGGTGTTGTTCCAATACTGTTTTGTGTTAGCTCTCCATTTAAGCTAATCAGTTATACTACAAATAGATATTGCTAATGGAGCCACCGAAACATACTTAAAACTTAAGTATATATACAAATCTTGGAGGGATTGGGACCTTGCTACGTACTTGTTGAGTTACCAGTCAACATTTCAGTGCTTACAGCAAACACCAAACATATTTTAAAAGAATTAAAGCCCCAAGTTCATACACAATTTTGCCTTTCACATCATTTCATCTCACACCTCCCTAAAACCACTGTGCCTTCCCAAAACACTCTAAATTTTCAAAATATTGTTCTTTTGGTTTTACACAAGTGTTACTTTCTTAGCTATCCTCTGTAAACTAAGATTTGACAGACTCCCTCCACTTCTACATTTTCAGAGAACAGCTCTGCTTTTTCACTAATAGACATTTCTAACTCCTCTTCCCAACTTCTGCCCTCTCCAGAGCATAAAAGGTACCCCAAAAAAAGAGCTAACCTGAGCATTCCACAGAAATATGATTCCATCATCTCCTGCAGATGCAAACCTGAAATAAATTAAAAAAAAATAAAATTAAAAAGCTGTGAAAACTTCAATATAGCATAATGTAATGGAAAAACAGTGAAGAGTTATGCAAGACAAATATTTACAAGATGTATCAGATTCTGGCTTTAAAGAATAAATGTGTTCCTAAATCCCAATTACAGTTTATAAACTGAAGCTTTATATAGGTGTTTATCAATGTACAGTTTATATAGGTGTTTATCAATGAACAGTTAAGCCTTAAGAATTCTAATACATACCTTGTAAATAGAATCTGTAGTACAGAACCAATTCTCTGTTTAAAAACATGAGATCTTACACACCAAATAACAGCAAACTCTAAAACCAAAGAGAAACTCTAAAACCAGTAGAGCTGACTGACAGCAGGACATCTAACAAGCTACATACCACTCATCTGAGTTCAACCCAAGAGCAGAGAATTTAGTATTTATCACGATACTTTAAACTGTGGCTTAAAAAAACTCCTAAAGGCAGTGCATTTAAGGTGCTAAATTTGAATTCTGCTAAAAATCCAGCTGGAAGGCACACCATATGAGGAGAAAAGAGATTCATATTAGCATATTAATCTCACACTAACAAAGTCTGACCTAAATTCAATCCTTCTCCCTAAGCTACGGTGAATTTCTAACCATATGCCTACATTTGCACCTTATCACTACCACAGCTTTACTGTACCTGGAACGCACAGCCCAGCTATCCCAGTACAGATATACCATGAGTTGAGAAAGCCTAGAACAGAAGCAAGACCTTCCATAGAATACTGAATTCAGTTGTTACTTGCAAATATACCTACCTTCTCATTTTTTCCTTTTGTTTTAAGTCTTCACCAGGGATTAAACAGTTAGTATTTAGAGAACTAAGATTTGTACTATGTGCAAGAAAGTCACGAAGAAGAAAGATTACAGCACTTCTGAATTATTTTTTTCCGTTATCAGCTGTGAATGGTTTCATTAACTATATGCATGTCCTTTTTTTCTAGACTCTTTGCAATTACAATGTTTGTGAAACTTCCTACCAGAGTACGTTTTCAGGCATAAAACCATAGGGTTTTTCCACCCTTCTTTCTTCCACATATCCTCCTGTTTTATTCTATTATAGTGAAAAAAAAGTGTAAGCTGTACTTTCTTCATATCTTTCATTATTTTCTATCCAATCAAGTCCCTTCTTCAAAAAGATTAGGGAAAAAAAAAGTCTTCCATGGACACCTCTGTTAATAGCAATTTCTTACGTTCAGTTGCCTTTTAGCTCTACTATACCTTGTTTTGTCACAGTATCAAGAATTTAAAATAATAAGACTCTCACAATTCAGCAAAAACCCTTAAAATTCCAATTCCTTTCTCGAGTAATACTGGAGCTGTGTGCCACTTGAACAAAACTCTGGCAACAAAAACTGGTGTTTGAAAGAAAGCGTAAGGGTAAGTCATCGACATAGTTCAACAGAATGCTGTTCTGTCTATATTCCTCCTCATCTTTAACCAGGATTTCTGTTTAAATACGAAGGTATATTGTAGAGTCAGTTATTCTACAGTTACATTCTCTTCACCAAGGTGAAGATTCATGTGTCACCTGATTCTTTTCCAGTCATGATCACCATCATCTATAACCTTGTTTGTTTCCTGAAGGAGCAAGGAACGGTCAAACGAGCAACAAAAAAAGCTATTCTTAAAATGTTTTATGAATTCAGTTTAGTTTAATGTGTCAAATGCTAGAGTATTACATGCAATTTTATCTCAGTTCATTTTTTGGAAGACTTTTGCTGAGGCTTAAGTCTTCCTCCGTGATCTTCCAATCAATATGACCCTTACCTCATGTTCAAAAAGTACAAGGGAGAAAGAGAAAAAGAGAAAAAAAAGAAAAAAAAGCTTTCTGTTACATTTATACAGGATTTATTTAGTATCTTCAAAAACCAATCTGAGAAATTTTCCACTCACTGGTTTTAGCTGAGCCACTGAGAAAACAAGAAAATCCTTCTGCAAAATTCTCAATAAGATGATATTATCTAAAGATCTGAAGCGTGAAACTTGGCTTACAATAGTTGACAAAAAGCACAAAATGGAATAGCTGCAGAAACTAAATAAAAACATTTCAGAAGCTGAGTAACAATAGTAATTTTACTGAAAAGAATCAAGTGAAAAATATTATCAGCTGTTTAACAATCCAGAAACTACCAGTGAAGCGACTCTATTAAACCCCTCAAACTCTCAGAATATTAACCAGCTATATAACCTACTCTTTATCCATATGCTATTTTACAATCTCTCTTCAATGCAGCCATCCAGGCTCTTTAGTTTTACACTGATTACCATTAGTTTAGCTTCAATAATTTACGTGTTACCATACAATGAAGCGCAAAACGGTAAAAAAATTCTTTGTATCAGACAGTGCATGCAATCTAAAAATATTCTGATATTTCTATAAAGACCAATTACATTCTTTGAGCACATGTTTTAGGAAAAACGTACTCTGAGGAAAGATTATTTTAATAACTTCTTGGGGTGGGAAGCCTGGAAAAAACCCCACAGGATTCTTCTACTTTTTTTACTAATCTGGTGGACTACTATAACATAGAAAAATAAATTTTATGGTAATTCATGTAACTTTTCTGAGATATATATATATTTATGACATTAAAAATTAAAACTGACAAGCTAAAAATTCTCCATGGAGTCTTCTGTGAAATTTCTACATATAGATATTTACAAAATTATTAGAAAATAAGATTCTGCGGTCATTCTAAATTTGGAAGAGACCACCTGCCCTATCAACGTGCATGCAGAAGAAGAGAACCTTCCTTCACAAAACACCTGCTGTACACTGCAAGGATATAAACCAAACCCTTACCCATGCTAACTTTGTTTAGTGCATTGATGAATATATTAGAAATCCCTGTACACGCCTAATCCATAAAACATGTAAATTACTACAGCTCCTCAACAGAGAGACTGTTGCCTACTACTTACATTCTTAGTTCTAAAGGTTTTCTATTTAATTCTCCCTATCAGACAAGAGTCACTACACTTATTATTGACTAAAGGCTTCACAACCTGAATTTTATGGCAGATAAATATTTCTTCTGTTGGAGGATTAAGTTAAATTAGAGAGACATGCAAGGCTAATTTAGACAAAGCTAGGATAGAAGCCAAGTCCGAACATAAAACTATCATAATTCATTCTCTCAGTCACACTTCCAGAATAACAATGGCAAATGTAGTGACTTCATCTCTGCTTCACAACCAGGTTTCCAGATTTTAGATAACTCCATCCTCAGAGTTCACAAAAAAGTTGGACCTAGCTAAAATGAACTAACAGAACAGATAGACTGCCAGAGAGTATTAAAAAAAAAACCCAAGAACCCATAAAGCATAAAGCTCTAAATTGGAGGAAAAAAAAAAAAAGAACTGTCAGGTTTTAAGGAAGTACAGCAAGTTGAACAAGATCAAATTGGAGGAGATACATAATGCAGAGATAAAGCTTATGTTGAATTTTACTAAGTAGTCATCCTGAATAAAGTGGTGACATTTCAAAATCTGAAAAGTTTAGAAAAAAGTTGCACTAACCAAAGGTCAAGTGAATTACAGACTCCAGTTTCAGAAAAAAAGTGTAACAAAAGATTAGAAAGAAAGGAACAGTAACATTCAACATTGATGAGAATGTCACGTTCAACTGCTACAGCGTATCTGTAGGAGTCTATTACATTCTTCTGTGAACCAAAAGGTAAAATAACATCTGTCCTCCATTCAAAAAACACACAACACATTAATCCACTCAAAACATAAGCAGGCACTGCTGCATATTGTCCCACAGAAAGCACGTGTATGCATGACAGAAGGGAAAATTCAACCCAGGAACAGCCTGAAAAAGATGGGCTGAACTAGCTAAAGGCATTTATTTCAAAGAACTTAATTTGTACCGAGAAACATAACTCCATCACCATTATTTTCTTATGAAAGTATAACTTACAAGAGAAGCCAAAAAGATGCAGTAACACATCAAGAAAATGGAGTGTTTATCCCTTGCATTTTTTAAGTCCAGGCATTTCTTGCCCTCCCCCACCAAAAGTAAAAGAGAGGATCAAAAATATTAGTACATTTTCATAAATATTCTCTGAAGTATTGCCAAGGATGCTGTGGAACAATTTGAAATACAATTTCATACCTGCAGTCATCTATTTGCACTAGAAATCGTACTATATCTTGATGACCTTTCAACACAAGGAGCTCCGTGTAAGGATTCTGTATTTGTTCTTCACCAATTGTCTGTACAGATGATTTCTAAAATTCATAAAAAAGGAATTAAATTTATTTTGTACTAATATAATTATTTTCACTAGGTCTTTGTAATGTCTAACAATCTACATGTAGATTTCTATATGGATGCATAGTTATATTTGAAGTTAAATTAAGTTTCTGAAATACCATTTTGCCTTAATGAAAATCATCATAAAAGATAATTTCTTTTGTAATATTATTTCAAGTAAATAATATCTTTCTACAACATGTATTTTAAATTATAATATAACATGTTCTGTTTAACAAAAGCATTTTTACTGTTTTAATCACTGATACACCAAAACGAAAACCCCGTTTAGTCATGACCTATCACGTGGAGCCGGTTTCATGACTCAATTCACCAGACAGGTTATCATTAAATTACTCCTTTTCTGCAAGGTCTGTGAACCTCTCATATCATTCACCTACTGTTCAATTTTAAAATCCTGTATAAAGAGATCATATTTAAAATAACTAAGACTAACTGCTGTTCTGTTACATAATATATAAATCATCCATTGGGACTCTATTCACAAAATACCAAAGCAAACCACTTAAAAAACAGAGAATGATTAATCATTTTATAGAACAGCGTCTGCAATTACCCCCAACTAGACTATTAATTAAAAGAACAATCAATCACTGAGAGCAAGCTCATCACCACGCAGGGTCAAGCAAATATTGCATAGGACTGCAGTTTCAAGGCACAATAGTTCCAGTAATCTGGATTGTCTGTTTGTTTCAATAGAAGACAACTTTTTCTGTATTTAAGGTGTTCCACATACTGGAACAACTCGGTATTAGATATTATTTAAAAAAAAAAAATCTAAATAGCTCAGTAGTAACTCAGTAACAGCGCTCTCCTCCTCCTAGATTTCTTTCACACAACAGTCAACATCATCTTACATCCAGGACTATCTCTTCTTTCAGGACTTCAACAGAACTCACACTGTAAAACAGTAATTACTGAACACTTGTACAACATGCAGCACACATGACAGGTAACCCTACATGAAAGACAAATATATTATCCTCAGAAATTTCAACATTTTCTTGCAGGAATAATAAATTGTTTTCTATTACTTCCGTATTGGTACTATGACGCTATTCTTCAGAAGTTAAGAATGACAAAGCTAATAAATAGGGAAAGAAATCTGTGTTTATTTTTAAAATGAAGAGGTTGTCAAAATTCTAGTTCTTGTGATTTTATCTTGGTTTTGTGCTATCTGATGCATTTCATGAAGCAACTGTTCCTCGTTTTATGCAATTATGTGAAAATAGCAGTTCCCTTTTCAAACAATGTAAGCAGAGTCTGCATGGTTATAACAAAAAGTTGGACAAATATGGAAACTTGGAGTTCAGCTGTCAAAAGGTAATCAAAACGTTCCTTTTAAAAAAAATTGAGTACTAAAAATCCTAAGTAAATCTCAGCATCACTGAATGACATTAGCAATACTGTAGTCAGAAGACTTCCATTTTTATTTACTGATACATTTACAAAACAATTGTAACAGAGTTTTGAAAAAGTCAGAATTTGTAATATTAACATTCCAATTCTATATTCAGCTGTTGCTTCCTGTTCAGTACAAGACAGTGCTACTTCTTTTGAACAATGTGTCTAATCTTATTTTTTCTTAATTCTAATAATGCTTGTGAATATTGAAAGGTACAGTGCCTAAGAAGTACTATGGAAAACAACAAAATGTCAGTTTTTCCCCCAATACTGTCATACAACACACTATGCTCTCTTCAGATCTTCATTAATATTTACCACGGTGTTGGGCTACACGTGCATTCTTTCTCTGAAGAAATTTATTTTTGATATAAACTATTAATTGAACTCTCTTGTAGCAACACCAAGTTTTTAGAAGCGAAAGCTCGATGTTGATGCTAATGGAATCCATTCCAAACTTGCATGTTTTTATGCAGGATCTGTAAGCATCACTATGGCAGTTAGTAAAAAAATCCACAACATTCATCTCAGCTTCAGAAGTTCCTATAACCCTTGTGATCTGAAACATTTAAAAGTAGGATTTTCAAAAACAATCCACCAAAAATATGGATACAAGACTACACAGACATACTTATGTATGCATCATGGAGCATGATAAATTAGCTTATATAGACCATGACGCTTACTGCAGTTGGACTGGCCCCATTGCCAGAGCCACTCTGCTTAAGACATACACCATGGCCATCAACTGCAGACATTTGAGAGCTGAAGTCTAAATGATTTTCATTTCCACAGTAAAAAAAAAAGAAATGGGTTAGGGGGAATTTACATTTAATGAATTAAGGACAGCTTTGCCAGATGCCTTCTCTATTCACCCAGTGCGATGTCACTCTAATTCATCTGGCCTCTTCATGACTGGCTGAAGCCATAGCACGTGAAACAAACACTGTAAGTCCACAGACCAGAAACAGCTATAGGCTTCCTTATCTATTTAAGAAGAGTGCAAAAAGAATTAATGGTTATGAAGATGATCTTTAGATGAGACAATATTATATAATACATGAAAAAAAATCAAAGGGGTTAGGGACTAACCCTTATCAATATTTGTTATTCATTTTTTCCACAAGGAAGCAAAATGATCACCATCACTCAGCAAACCAGTGGTAGCAATGCAAATAGGATTCCCGTGGATCGGGTTTAACCAAGCTACGAATGGCAGAATGGAAGCACTGGACCACACCTTGACTCAGGCTCATGCTTTATTAAATCACAGTATAACCAAACCATAGCCAGAGTATAAACTTTGGACAAGGACACACACCAAGGTAGTTTTCTAGTGCGTGTTACAAAGCCATTGCATATTTCCCATTTCCTTTTAAAAACAACTGTAGACAAACCTGCTAAATATGACTGCAATACAACCAACATTTTGACTGACAACAAAAGATCAGAGGCATTCCCAGATACTGTGGTTCCAAACTGGTACAGACTCAAGTTGCCAAAGGAACTACTCGCATTTGAAATCAACCATGACGTGGTCATGTACAGCAGCTGAAAAATAATTACTTCCTCATATTTGTCTAGACTTACAAAAGCACAAAGTGTAAGGAGCCCAGTAAGAGTGTTAATTAAGTCTTATAAAATCCAGGCTGAGCACTTCATCATAGTCTTAGGGACAAGAAAAACCCAATAATCCCTCCCTCAAATCCAGTAAAACTCTTTTTTCCAAGTACAGTGACAAGAAAGGATGTCACTGTTCAGTGCACTATATAGGCCTAGTTTATTTTATGGATAAGAAACCGAGAGAAAATGCTAGAAGGCTAATACAAACTACAACTAGGCCACATAGCTAAGGCACTGCCTATAATTTACAGTATCGACCAGGGAATCCCGAGGGCAGGACTCCATATGCTTACACGTTATACAACACAATCCCCACTTGCCCAGGACGCGCCGGGCAGGAAGCCTGACAGAGAGGAGGGGGGAGCTCCTGACAGGACGGTTCCTGAGCCCGTCAGCTCCCGGGCAAGCTCAGCCTGGGGGTTTTGCTGTTTACTTTTGCCTTCTTTTCCCTCCCCTCCACTTCTTCAGTGAAGTTTGTAACCCTTTCTAACAACGAGGGCGCCGCACAAGCTGGGAGGCAGCCCTGAAGGCCGCTTCCTCCGCGGAGAGAAAACCGCGCTGACGGGGGACGGCGGACCCACCCCGGCAAAGAGACCCCTGCCCAGCGCCCCCCTTGCTCTCACCGCTCCCCACCCCCCGAGACCTAAACCTCCCCGCGGCGCTCCGCCGGCGCCGTGCTGCCTGAGGGCGGCTGCCCCCGCGGGGGGCTCGGCCGGCGGCGCCGGACTGAGGGGACAACGCTGCCCTCCACCACCGCCACCGCCGGCCCGAACGCTTCTCCTGGCCCCGCCCCCCGCCGGGAGCTGCTCGGCCCCCTTCCGCCACGCCCGCCGCCTCACCTCCGCCAGGCCCTGCGGCTCCCGGCCGCCGCCGATCAGCCACCGCAGCATCGGCAGCGGCACCTGCGTCCCCCTCCCCCGCCACAAGCGACTGGCAGCGGCACTGTCACTGTCACTGTCCCTGTCCCTGCCCGCCGCACCGCAAGCTCGGCGGGATGGCCGCGGTCAGGCGCTCCCGCTGAGGAAAAGGCCTTCTTAATCGAGCTCCGCGCGGAGAGCAGCCCTCCCACGGGCGGGGCCGAGGGAGGCCTGAGCAATCGATCGCCGAGTGGGTGCCGTGCCGCCGCCGGTGGAGGCCGTGCGGGGGCGGCGGTGAGGCGGGGCCGTGCGGGGGCGGTGGGAGCGCCAGGCTGGTTCAGATTAGCCTGTGGGCGAGTCCTGCAGTTCGACTGCCAACCGTATTAATTACATGTAGTGGACAAATAAAATAAAAAATAAAATGTTTATTAGATTTACTTGCTGTCTTCCAATTTCAGTTGAAATTTATGCTACAACAAATGCATAATTGTTGCCATTTTATTGTGACCGTCATACCTGTTCCCTGAAGTAAACAACCGCCAAAATTTTCTGTGTAATATCAGATTTCCCTTGGCTGTGGACGTTTTTGTTCTCCATCACTGAAACTCCCTCAGGCCTGCAACGTCATTGCTGGGATAGAGCAACAGGTGCCAATGAGGCTGCACCGTCGGGATAAATGACACCCTCTCGTAATCCATGGTCCTGCACCTCCTCTGGCTTTAACACAATGGTCTTGGCAGCCCTGTCGAATTTTAGGTGCACATGGAGCAAGACTGCAAGACCCAACCCGAAGGGCCTCACAAACCCCGTTCCTCTGCAGACACAGGTAGCAAGGAAACCCCTAACGTGTATGAACGTGTCCAGTGGGCACTGTTCTGTGCACCTGAATCTACACGTTTCACTCGTCCCATTGCCTTTTCACCCATGTTGTTTCAGGTAATCAACACCACACGATGTCATGAGGCACGCCCAAGACTTCCCGAATACCTAGGGCAAGCGATAATGGTGGTTTGCTAAAACCTGAACTTCTTGTAGTGACCAACCTGTGTGTGGAAAGCATGGGATGCATCCTGGGTCTAGGATGAACTGCCGCTGTAGTGACGTAAATTTGACAAGCATCAGTGGTGTGCAACTTGCGTATTGCCATGTGCTAACTTCTGTCAATTCTTTGCAGCTTCTCAGCACGCCACAGCTGATGACAGCCATAAACCAGTTTTAAAGCAGGAGATACTTACTCCTACTTTGTCATAGTCCTGCTTTACTGTTTAGGTTCAGTTGTGCTAGATTCCCAGGTCAGAGGTGCTGTTCCTGCAGACTAGGGGCATAGCCAGTGGGATTACTTTGTGTGTGCAGCTACATCTGCCAGGGTTCCCATCAGTAATATTTTGTCCAATATCAGATCACCGATCTGCTCTTCAGGAATCTCCCTATATAATTTGGTATCTTCTCCAATCTAGCAAGTGTTGACTTGTTTTGTTGTGTTTAATTTACTGGAAGGAAGGACTGCACAGCATAACACTACTTACAGCTGTATGACTTGTAATCTTCAAATACAGTATCCATAGTGATACCTCCAAAAATGAAGAAGAGAGGGAAGAGCACTTACTACACTAGGTGTAGGGACAAAGAGTGCTGCTTACTCAGGTTAGCAATGTGACTAAGGATCTTATTTCTTCTTTAATGAAGTGAGGAAAATACACTGCTTGACTTAACCTCTCCTTTCCTGCCATACCTCCCTGTTTTAGCCTATGCTGCTGTGTCACAATTCACACATCTGGAAGAGACAGGATAGAAAAAATGCAGTGCAGTAATATGCCAAACAGCATCTTTGTAGATAAATACAGAGCTTCATGGCAGCATTGGGAGGCTCTAGGTGTTGGTAAAGACCATACTGGAATGTGTTCTTCAAAACAGGAGGTGGAAATGCACCAAGCTCCTGAATGGTGAATATGGAGGCTTGCATAGCTTTCATGGTGTATTTTGTTTGCGTGCCAAGGTTTTGGTAGCAGGGGGCTACAGGGGTGGCTTCTGTGAGAAGGTGCCAGAAGTTGCCCCCATGTCCATTAGAGCCAATGCCAGCTGGCTCCAAGATGGACCCACTGCTGGCCAAGGCTGAGCTCATCAGTGACAGTGGTAGTACCTCTGTGATAACGTGTTTAAGAAGGGGAAAAGAACTGCTGCACAACAGTAGCTGGGAGAAAGGAGTGAGNTGAGAAGGTGCCAGAAGTTGCCCCCATGTCCATTAGAGCCAATGCCAGCTGGCTCCAAGATGGACCCACTGCTGGCCAAGGCTGAGCTCATCAGTGACAGTGGTAGTACCTCTGTGATAACGTGTTTAAGAAGGGGAAAAGAACTGCTGCACAACAGTAGCTGGGAGAAAGGAGTGAGAATATGTGGGAGAAACAACTCTGTAGATGCCAAGACCAGTGAAGAAGGATGGGGAGGAGCTGCTCCAGGCGTTGGAGCAGACTCCTCTGCGGCCCTTGGAGAAGACCATATTAAGGCAGGCTGGCCCCCTGCAGCCCATGGAGGTTAACGGTGGGGCAGATATCCACCTGTAGCCCATGGAGGACCCCAAGCCACAGCAGGTGGATGTGCCCAAAGGAGACTATAACCCCATGGAAAACCTGCGCTGGAGTAGTCTTCTGGTAGCACCTGTGGACACGTGGACAGAGGAGCCTGTGCTAGAGCAGGTTTGCTGTCAGGACTTGTGACCCCGTGGGATACCCACGCTGGAATAGTCTCTTCCTGAAGGACTGCACCCTGTGGAAAGGACCCACGCTGGAGAGTTCATGAAGAACTGCAATCTGTGGGAAGGACCCATATGGGAGAAGTTTGTAGATGACTCTCTTCTGTAAGAGGGACCCCATGCTGGAACAGGGGAAGAGTGTGAGGAGTCTTCCCTCTGAGGAGGAAGAAGCAGCAGAGACAACATGTGATGGACTGACCGCAATCCCCATTCCCCTGTGCTGCTGGGTATGGAGGTAGAGAAATCAGGAGTAAAGTCAAGCCTGGGAAGAAGGGAGAGGTAGAGAGAAGGTGCCTTTAGTTTTGTTCTTCTTTCTCATTACCGTACTCTGATTTGATTGGTAATGAATTAAATTAATTTCCCCAAGTCAAGTCTGTTTTGCTCATGACAGTAGTTGCTGAGTGATTTCCCTGTCTTTACCTCGACCCACAAGCCTTTCATTATATTTTCTCTCCCATGTCCAGCTGAGATGGGAATGACATGCAGCCAGGGTTAACCCACCACAGATGGACTTCATGAGAGTGCTTTTTGCGTTGTTGATCACATCTGACCAGAACTCTGCTCCTGAGCATCTTTGAGTTTGTTCTTTAACAACTCAGTCTGCTTCCAGCTTTTTTACTCCTTTTGCCATTTCTCTGCCTTTGTATGTTGTATGGATTTCTGTATATGTCCTTCGTAAATCCTTCTTGTAATCTTAAAAAATAGTTGTTGTTATTCCAAACATCTAATGTATCCTACACTTCCTGCAAGCAGAAACAGTTTCCATATTTCTGAGTGTACTTTGTCCAGGTGCTATGCTTGTCGTGCTGTCTAGGTAAAGGGTGCAATCCACCACAGTGTTCCAGTCGCCAGGCCAAGATACAGTGTCTTCTGCAATGTAATGGCTTGTTACTGTCAACCGCTGGCCATTGGCAAAAGGTTGTTAAGGCTCTTGGTCAATATGGAAATGATGGGGCAGTTTGAGAATAACCCCCACTGCAGGAAATTTACAGCACATGTTATGATTACACTTGCAAAAGGAGTCTCTCTTCCACAAACGTGGCGTTTGTTGTCTGTCCCCAGGCCTTTGTAGCTGAGTGGAGGAATACTTTTTCTTTCTAGCCTCTAGCATGACAGCTTCACTTTTAGTTTGCACAATGAGATCATGGCCTCTGCTGTAGGGATTAGACACAGAAACTGTCACTGGGTTATTTCGTCCTCTCTTAACTAACATTTCTAATATGTCTGATGTAGTCTAGAGTTTTCTACTGTATGTTGTGAATAAATACGCTTATTTTTGTATACCTTGTGTTTGGTTTACACCTATTTGTGAAAAGAAGCAGAGTATCCTACATAGAGTCATAATGCTGTGTTTCCCTTTGCAAAGCAAATTGGTTTGCTTCTTCAGTGCCCGTTTCTAGTATTATATTCTTGCTGAAGGCCTAAGGAAGCAGGTGCCGTAAAATGGAATAGCACCTTCATGAGTAACACCTGAAAGTCTGACTGTACTTTGTGAAGAAAATGGAGCGAACAATTTTTTTTTTAAACTGACAGTACAAATTGCAAGCTACTCTGATCTTAAGTGGAGTGTGATGGCAATATAAGCCCCCAGGTGGCATTCTAACCTTGTTTTTCTAAATCATTTGTTTTCATAAGGAATGAATCTGATTCTTTTGTTTAAAAAGAAATTTTCTTCACCCTCATGGTAGATTTGAACAAAGAAATTAAAGCCATACTCTGTTCCATTTTTTTTTACACTTCCAATTTGTATACGTTTTGGTAATTCAAATGCAGTAGCCTCCAACCCAGCTTGAAATCTGATAGCTGCTTAATGGAATCATGTAAATTATACTATATTCCAGATATTAAAGCCCATAAGCTGATGATGTCCTGCAACAGCTATTCAATAAAAGATACCATTCGAATTTTAAAGATCACAATTACAGTAAAATTAGTTACATCTCAACAACTTTATGAGAAAAGTGTAAATCCAATTATGACTAATACTTCGCAACACATGGGTGTTAACTAATGCTAGGTCATAATGAACTCCAGGCAGAATTTGATATTATGGCTACATGAAACCAAAGGGATTCTGGTGGGTTTCCTCTTCCCTTCCAGGAGTAACAGGTAGACCTTTGCAAAGAGCACGACTTGTTCCTCGTAACCAGTTTAGGTCCTGAGGGTGCTGGTGGTTCATCTTCAGCTCCCTCATTCATCAGAGGGACGGCTCCCACAGAGATTGACTCAGACTACCCCAGGTAGCTCCTCATCTGAGTTGCTCCCTGCTGAGGTGTTTCTGTCCCCAGCAGCTTCATGGTTCAAAGGCCATAGTCTAGTGTCGCTTTTGTTGTGTTTTTTCCCCTTTCAGCTGTGTCATGCACAGTTCTTAGTTTGCTGGTGAGGGTCTATGTGCTTTCTCCCACACTATCTGGAATGTGTGCGAGGAATGCTCACCAAAAAAAATTCACTGACCCCCCTCAAATCCCTTTTTCCAACTGTCCTTTGTAACAAAACTCACACTTCCTTAGAAACCACTGGGTAATGTGCTGCAAGTTGTCCTTACAGCATCTTACTTGCAAGTTGTCCTTACTTGCATCTCCTTGCAAACTCTTTGCTTCTGTTTGGATTATAAATTCTTTGAGAGGTGGACCATTTTAGTTCATATTTGTGCAGCACTCAGACAAATGGCATCTCTATCTCTCTTTAGGATTCCTGTGGGATATAGCAGCACAAATAAACAGTAATCATATTTAATAAAGCAAAAGGAGCTAATTTAAATTAGTGCTTAAAATACATTGATATGTCATAGGTCATAAACAAAAAATTACCTACAAGCTGCTCTGGATATCTTTCAGAGTGTACTTTAGGAGGAGTCACTAAGTCAGAGTATCATCAACCACACTTCCTAAAACAACAAAACCCAAATTGCTGTGGTATTATGCCGTGAGTAGCCACAAGACACACAGGGAAAGTCTAAAGTTCGAACTTTCATCTGTCTTGTTGTGTTTCATCCCTAAAACTCTCAACGGTACATCTGAAAAGTCATTTCACTACATTTTTAGGGACTAAGTTGTAGTTCATAGTAGTCGCTTGCAGGTGGTATCACTGGGATTTCGACTGGACCAGTGAAAAACTTCTTTGAATTTAAATAGATTTTGAAACAAAGCCTTTGAAACAAAGTGCATAAAGAGCTATAAATAACCCTTTTTAGGCTGCCTGGTACTGTGCACATGACATATTTCTGTTTAATTGTCGTCCTATTTGTCAATCGCTTTTTTTCCTCCTGTGTTTTCTAGTGGCATTTAGGTATGCTTATGGTTAAGTGTTAATCATAGAGTTATAATTTTCACTGTCTGTCCCAATCACAGTAAGTGCAAAAATGGTCATAGGGTATTCTTTTCTTCCCTAATTCAGAAATGGTTGAGACATTCCTTTGCCCTTATGAAAAATTCCTCTTCAGAGGAATAGCCTGACAGCTGATCATTGTAAAATTTTGTGCATGTAGCAAAGAGGTCCAAAATGGAAAAAACCTCGCTGCCTTAGCTGTGGTGAGTACTTTCGTGGCTACAGCAAAAGCCTTCAATACCTGCAGCATGTTTAAGTCACCACAATGAGAAGATGGGTCACTTCTTGGTGTCCTCTGGGACCTTGCCAAAGAAGAAGTTGTTGTACGTCCTCTACTGTTAATTGTTTAATTCCCTTGGGGTGACACTCAGTTCCTGTCTGTCTGAATACATTGGCAGTGTGACGTGACTGTGCAGCTAATCTGTGCAACTGCAACAGTGAGATACTTCTAGTACAGATATGTTTTTATAAAGGCCAAGATACAGGATGCTAGCAAGACCTGACTCACTGGGTTATGTGCAAGTCCGGTCCTCCAGTCAGAAAATATTAATTCACACCCATATGTGAGCAGGGAGCAGTCACCATAACCCTAAGGCTGATCACACCAGCTAGCACCAGATACTCAGCTCAACCAAACACAAGCGGAAACGGGAGAACAGCTCTCCCTGGTGTATCATGGAGGCACTAGAAGGTGGCTGGGAATTGGGAGGGGTTTTCAAACAAAAGCAAAGTTTCGGTGGGAAAAGTCCCTAAAGTGCTGTGCAATGGCACATGGGCAGTCTCAGAGAGGGCCTGTAGGGACAGAGGTGGTGGTTGCCCTTGAAAATCCCTTCCTGTGCTCCTGTTCTGGTGCAGCAAGCTGGCACAAGGTCACTGGGTACCTCATTCAGCCACACAATTAGACAGGATTAAAAGATGCATTTACCTTGCTCTGATCTCTGAACCGAGGGCGGGGGTGATGAGGAAATTTCACCATTTATTTGCCAAGGTCTAATCTAGCAAAGTATTTCCATTACATTTCCAGTGTGCACTGTCTGAAATGGGTCACCAAATTGTTAAAAGGCAAGTCTGTGTTTAAGTAGCCTGCCCAAACACTATGTGGGCCACATGCTGATAACTGGATTTCATGTGGCATGCCCTTTCCATTACTCAAGAGAAATCTTCCCATTCAGAACAACAGAATAAAGTCAAATCCTTGAAAATATTTCATCATTTCTTTCATGTATTCCAGGCAGGTTACTGGGAAGCAGGCAACTAAGAATCTGAAGGAATGAAGGCTCAGTCATAAAAGGTGCTATCTGGTCTGACTGTAATGTCCAGCACTCCAGTTAAAAAATACACTGGAGTGTAGGTTACAGAAGCACCATATCCTGTGGTTTTTTCTTTCACATTTCAGTCTGCACAGTTTGAAATAAAATGTCATTCAACTTTACATAATAAGTTCAAACAAAAATTATAATTGATGAGCCATAATGATTTAGAAGATTAGCTAGGGAACAGTTCTTTTCTATGTGCACCATGGTTAAAAAATATTACTATATTAATTCATACTATGCCATTAAGTAAAATGGTTTTCTAATTCTGACTCCCTTTCCATATGAAACTACTGAAATGCCACAAAAAGACAGTAGTACTAGGCTGTATCCTTTGCTCCCTTTTCATACAAATTTCCCCTTGAAGTAATGAGTAAGGTTAAGTCAGAAGAGGGCCTCATTTTCTTTGGCCTTGATCTCATAAATCCTTGCACAATGTACAGCTGGAAGCTTAAAAGTGTTGCTCTCAAGGCTAATTTTGTGGCAGAAGAGTCTGGATGGCGTAGCATGGAGTATTTGAGTGCCAACTAACTGTCTGTGTCACTTGCCCTCTCACTGTTCTGGTTTTCCTCACCTCCTCCTGTATGAAACTTGCCTTGGTTGTTTTCCAGAGCAAGTTCAGGCAGGTGCTGCATCTGGGCTGCAAGGAAAGTTAGCTGAGAGCTGCAATCTTCCACTTAGTGCACGAATGATTCCCAAGAGCCTGTTCTCTTACACTGTTCTCTTCATGACAAGAAGCGCAAAAAAGGGACACTAAGACAGTTAAGATGGGTGACTGATGAGAAGGGAAGCCTTGGTCTAAAGAACAAAGCTGGTGTAAAAGCAACATGAATTTCAGGAGAATCAATTCCTCTGACTAAACAGGGATCCTCAGAATCATACTCCTCCTCCTCCTCTCTCGCTTTTCTCTTATAACAGGACACATTGTGTTGATACCAACACCGGTCCAGGTTATCTCCTCTTTTAATACTGCTTTCTTGAGTAGTGCACTGGTTTCCATGGTATCCTGGCTTGAGGATCATTTCAATAGGCTTTTAGTCCTTTCCTCCTCTTTCCTCCAAAGGTCTATATTTTCAGAAACAAATTTTAAGCCAGGAGGAGCTATTAGATTTGATAACTCTCATCTTCCGTGTAACACAGACCAGGAAACTTCACCCAAACATTTCTATGGCAAGTTTCCACGCAAGCTGCAGCAAGTCGTCATAAAGGCAGTGGCTCTCCATGTCGGGTTCTCACATGACAGAGTCTGGCATGTATGTGGTCCAGCTACTCGAGGGCATGATTCATCCCACTGTTTAAAAATGTTTACAAACATCTTGAATTGGCTCTAGCATCCAGCCACAAGGATCATGGTCTGTCTTTTTCCGATGGATTTCTATAGCTAATCCCTTCATTCCCAGTCAAGTCAGCAAAGTGAACAACTAAGTACTTTCCTGTACTTCTATCCATTTTCCTGTACTTCCTGATTTTATTTTTGTTCTTTCTGAGATATATTCTTGCTCTACACCTCTACAGCCGCACTCTTCTTCCTCAGCACTTTACTATACTAATGTTGTGAGCCTGCACACCCGATTATGCCTCCTCTTTTGTCCACAGACTTGTGAGAGCACAAGCCCGGTGGCATAGTCTCACTTTGTCTTGCTACTCATCTTCAATTAAGTAAGGAATCAGAGGATGATGTCTACCAGACACCATGTGAAATTTTGTGGAAGGATTGTACTTCAGGGAATCACATAAGTAAAAACTTAACTTCTGAGATAACTGAAATGTAGGCTCTGAGGACTGCTGAGCCCAGTTGATAAATATTAAAGCTCATCTTAGCTGAATACAAGTTTCTAAAAACCAATGATCATCTGCTTTCGTAGAGTCTTACATGTCCTGAATTCACCAGAAGATAATATGACACCTCTTTCAGCTGAGGGAACTCAGCCATGGTAAAGCGTAACTCCATTCAGATGACGGTACTTATATTAAAACCATCAAGACGCATTTTTGGATGTTTCTGTTCTGAGTCACATGGGTTTAACATTTTGTTGTGAAGCTTGCAGCTGAAGAAACATGAAACCTGGTTATCACTGTTCACAGACATGAGCTGCTTCCTTACAAAGAGTCACCAGATAGGCAGCCTCAGCCTGACTGAAAGAATTAGGGGACAAAAAGACATGTTCCTGCTCTGGGGCTAGCCACAGTTCCTGTTACTTGTGGTGGTGGAATGGGGAAATATCAGGCCCATAGTTTCTCTCCTGCCTCTGAGAGAGGCCTCTTCAAAACTAATGGAAAAGGAGTGGTGCTCTTGGGCATTTCCAAATGAGGCGGTGCTGTGGCCCAGCAGCTTTGACCATGTTCAGCACTCTGGCAAGCTCAAGGGGAACCTCCCGGGCATGAGCTAGGGAAAGGGTGGAGGTGAGAGAGAGTTCACAAGGACTCAGCCAGAGCTTAAAAAGGGAAATCTTTGGTCAATCTCTTGCTCTTACCTGCTAGAAACATGTTTCACCAATTAGTCATGTTTACCATCAAGAACTACCAAATCCCTAAACACCAGTGGATCTTTCCAGAACAAAGCTCAGTATCTTCCATCTTAAATGAACGCATTTTTGGGTGTTTTGGTTTGGGATGCCAGATTTTAGGTCCACTTTCATAAGTGCTGAATGCCCGCAAAAGCTGTCGGTGTTGCCCGCAGATGTCAGTGTTCAGTGCCTCTGGAAAACACACCTCAAGGGGGGGTCTAAACAGATAGCCAAAAATTACAAATAGCTTTTGAAATGTGCAGGTTTCCCAAGCAGATGAAGCAGCTCTTCTAATAGCCAGACAACTTGCTACACTCTGCCAGTCAGGCCTTCTTTAGTAGCAGCTTTTAAAATGAGGTTTGATCACCAAACAATTTTATTCATTGCAATTTCTGCAGTGCTACTTTGTGAATATGGGTTTGGAACCACCATCTCCTTTTTTGTTGTAGCAGTAGTTATGCCTGCATGGTATCTTAGCTAGATCAATTCTGGATCAAAGCATGAATTCAAGAGAAGCAAAGGGAAAGGATGAGGGAAATTCTTCTTTTTCCTTCGTACACCAGGCAAAGAACGGCCAGGCTCCCCCACCTGCATTGCCTAGATATCCATCTGGATTTCCATGGGTATCCACCTCGATATGCATCTAGATATCCATCTTGGCATTATCTGCAGTTGATGGTACAGCTTTTTGTTATTTCAGTGAGGCTAGAACTTCACTCAAATTCTTGACAGAGTCAAGGAAAATTGTGGATGCATCCCTGGAGCTGATTTCTTGTGCACCAAGAAGCTTTGCTTTCTTGTACAAGGTATAAGAATCGCTAAAACAGCCCAGCTGGGAGACAAAAAAAAAAAAAAAAGGACAGGTTAGCCTTTCCTGAGGAGCGGGGTGGTTTGGAGGCCAAGAGTCAGTGTGTGTTGGAGAGAAGACTGGCTCTTACACATGATTCTTGGCAGCACCAAGACACCCATCTCAGCCTTCAGACCACACCAACGCTTTGCTGTAATTGATACCAACTCTGCCACCACTTGCACTCTAGTCCTCATGACAGCCTCTGAGTGAGATGTGGATGCACAGTTTACCGGATGACCTTTTTGCTTTCTCAGCTCCGGGTTAGAGACAACCTTGGTGACTGAAACATCTGTGAAGCAAAACAGAGTTACTGGATTTGTGATTTAAGCCTCATCTCGTGTCACACTTTTGGATACTGACTCGGGCTGTTGCTTCTCTCTCCTCATAGCTGCAGGCAATGTGGAGTATCTTCCCTGGTCTCAGGCAGCCAAGATGTACCAGCAGCTAAGCGAATGCAAAATGACGAATACATAAAGCTTGCGATTCCATGTAGACAGACATCCCCACCTTTGCCAGACGGCTCAGCTCCTCTTGTCATCTCCCAAGTTAGACAAAGAGCCTGTCACAGCCAAACAGATTGGTACATTCAACAAAAGCCCCTCTGACCCACTCTCTTCTCCCGAGAGGCTTCACCTCCTCTCAGCTCTTGCATCATTAGCACTCTCAGGGCAGGCAGGGGGTCATTTCTAATTTGTGAATGCCCTTGGACCAGAAGCTGGGATTTTTAATTTGTTTACCTTGCATGTTAAACAGTACTTTCAAAGGTTCTGTCAATAAATCCTCTCTGAATAGGGATCTTCATTCCAGACCTAGTCGTTACTTTAACATTTTCAATTTGATTAGATGAGATTAAAAAAAAAATTCTTTGAAGGCATTCTCAGTCACCAAACACAGTGCCATCACTAAAATCCCCAGAGGGCTGAGGGCAAACCTCAGGCTTCGTGACATGAGGGAAGAGCATCACTTTGCAAAAGTGAGGTCAAACTGAGCTGTTACTTCAGGTCCAAAAGTGGGCACTCAGCTTATAGAGCTGTGGCAGTGAAAAGTGCCTCCTGGAAGAAACTCACACGTGACTTCTGACCACAAAGAAGGATGGGGGCGCTGTGTCACCCTGCCCAGGGTACTCTCAGGAGTGCCTAGACCTGTGCTATCAGTCCCCTGATTGTCACACACAAAGAAAGAGAAATCACAACTAGTTTATCACTTTAACCTTCCTCAGAGCTCCATGCCACGTGGGCAAGTACAGCCCTCAACCCAGGTGTTTCTTTAACAGATTTGCATCGTCATGAGATCTTGTTTGTACACTTGCCCCTCTTGTTTCTTCTCCAGGAGAAAGTAGGAGGGTTTATTTACTTCTCAGCTTTTCATTCCCCACATGCTTTTGTCAAGCTTATAGGGCAAAAAGGGGAGTGTTTCCCTATGTTTGAATGCAAAGACATGACAGGAGATCAGTAGCACTTGCATTTTCTTCCCCTCTCTGCCTGATACACGGTGTTGCAGGGCTGCTGAGTTGTAGCACCAGTGTCAGATATAAAGCCACATGGAACTCAGCAGTTTGGGTTCACAGGATTTGTGCTAACCTTGTTCCCACTTTTAGCTCCTGGGAGGTTTGCTCACACAGGCCTTGCTCATAGGACCAGGTCTGAGCTTCAGGACATCTAAAAAGTTGGAGCAAAGCTTAGCTACTAAGTAATCTGTGTTCATTTTCTCATGGAAACTGTGGCAAAGCCATCGAACATTTAATAGTATGCCATAAAATGGCCATTTGGAAGAGGTTCAGTTGAACCTCTCCTGGATTTGCTCCTTCTTAGTCTTAAATTCTTTCAAAATGGTTCCCCATTTCTCAAAGGGATGTAAACTAATTCAAATATGTAGGGACCCAAGAGTTACCCATCAAGCACAGGTGAGTTTGTGACAAATTGGCTTTCTAGTCCTTCTACTCTGGTACATCTCAGTAAATTTCACTGGCTGCTTCATAGAAAGCTGCAAGAGNAAAAAAAAAAAGAAAAGCAAACCAGAAACTACTTCAATTGCAGTTATGACTTGATCTTCTCAAGGGTAAGGGGTAAGCTGCCTTTCAAATAACTATGTTTAGAAGGTTAACTTACATCCTGAAGCATCAAGGATTTTCTATAACACAGCATTGGGAAAGAAAAAGGGTGTTGTCACACTAAACACAAACTGAGCAAATGCTGTCAGCTGAGGGACAACTACAAGCTCAAAAGATAGCTTTCATTTTCAAGGAAGGGCAAGACTTGTGGTGACTTGCAGGCAGCCCTAGCCATGGAGATAAGCACCTCCTGGGCTTTCCCTCTGCTTTTTCATGAGCAACTGCTGCAGTGATCACAGTTCCCTCTACCACTTGCCCTTGCCTGCAGTACCCAGGGCTTCCAGGTAGGGCTGCTCCACCGTGGAGAAGAAATGGTTTAATGAAACAGTTTGTGTGAACAGAAAAACAAAGCAAAAAAAAGGGACAAGAGAGCCAATGGCTGACCTTGGGATGAGGCCACAAAGGGCCACCTCAGTTTGTGGAACATCTCAGCATTTATCTTCCCAGCTGGATCTTGGTTCCAGTGCACCTCACCAGTGTGTTCATGTGCGTTCATGTGTGTTCATGTGTGTTCACACCTTTCCTGTGTTCAGGGCCGTGAAACTGGGCGCGGGACCCCTGGAAAGGAGAGGAAGAGGCCAGAAGAGCCCCTTAGACAATGAATTATCTAAATCAGGCACTAAGATGTAGCACTGATTGAAAAGCTTGTTCAAATTGCTTTCACTGTGATTCATAAACTCTTCATGCAAATTCATATGTTAGGATGAACACAAAAATTAGGAAACTGGAATAAGATTGCTTTAATTTAAATAAGAGACATGGTTGTGAATATTAGGCTTTTACACTGTTAGCAGTAACCCATCAGATGTTAACAAAATCTGATATGCAACAGTTTTACATATCCCCTTGTGGGAGAAAGATCAACTTGCAAACCGCTTTATAAATCAGCCACACTGTTCGAGTTAGGCTACTGTATCTAAATGGATTTTAGATATGCTTCCTGTTTTAAGCTACCATATTTACAAATGAAAGCTTTTTCAAACCACGTCTTTTAATATAATTTGCATATTTAGTAATACATTGATTAACATTAAACACGGATTATTGCAATTTATTTCAGAAACAGATGGGATGCATTAAGTGAAAAGCCAGCACGTTTAAACAGAGCACACTCCCAGGCTGACTTCTGATGAATGATGAATACAAAAACTTTATTAACTGACAAGAAAAAGAAAAAAGAAAGAGGAAAGGACACTTCACTCTGGCTCCTTTTCAAGCGCCTCCATCGCTTGAAAGCCTATGACACTGCCGTTAAGGAGAATTTTAATCCAAGAATATCATTCAGAGATGCGCATGGGTTTATGGAAAGCTCTGGCGCCGCACAGACAAAATCCTGACCCTGGCTCTCAACGGTAAGGAGGGAAAACCTGCCCCAGGAGCCGGAGTCACTTCCCCCTTTTCGGGCTCGTCCCCAGGTACCAGCAGGTGGCAGCCGCCCACAACGCACATTTCCCCGGCGCGTTTTTGGGGTTTTCCGCGATGCCGGGGAATTTCTAGGGCTGGGGGGAAACTCCGTCGGGTTTCCTTCTGTTCGCAATGGCCTCACAGCACCTGCCTTTAGTTGGCACCTGATAGTAGGAACACCTTACAATAGGTTGTGGACTTCTCATGTGTGCAAGTATATAGATGATACAGATATAATTTTGACACAAGATTGTGTCCTTATGCATAAGTGTATAACACATATAAAATGTATATATATATATAATGAACTATATATCAGTCACATGTACATGGTTGTGCACATTTTTTTAATAGCAGAATGAGCATTTAGATCAGCAATGCCATGTAAATTTGCTATTCGTGTTTACAGATGTTCTCCTCTAAGAGGAACCTTTCTTTCCCCAAAACATGTTGGCAAGACTTTGATCTTTTGTTTAGGAAAGTACATAGAAATATTTTCAGGAAAGGAATATGCAGTCTCATGAAAGGTAGGTCCATTAGTGACTTTTAAGCATGATGGTTCAACAGCTGGCTGAGGCTGATTCCCACAGCCATGGAAGTACGCTACAGGAGGGATTACTTTTGTATGTGCCTTGCTTCTTACGCTCTTTTCTTAAGAAATTGTATCCACTGCTGGGCACTGATAGCCTGACCCAGTGCATTGGTTTGTATCTTATTTAAATTAGCTTTCTGTATAATTAATGATGCAGCCAATTAGTCTGTCAAATGCTGAAACACCATAGCTAAAATAAGCTTTGACACTTCAATAGATCTGTTCACATAGATTACATAAATGTTATTTCTATACTACCCACTCAGAGCATTTCTTTTTGTTTTATGCATTTTACATTTTCAACAGGAATGGTCCTTGCCAAAGCAGGAGGTGGAGATCTCCAAGGGGAAGCTGTTCTACCCCTCTTCTGGTCATTTTATTTCCAAGGGGGCCTCATTCTCCTCTCATACGGTTGCACGTGAGCTTTGCAATTTTGGATAGTGAAGGAAGGGAAACCGTTTTGAGCTCCCACTTGCCCTGTATGACACACACAGACATACAGGAAGCATTTTTGTATTTTTTCCTTTCTGCTGCAGACCATAAGTTACTGTAGATCTGGGAAAATAAAGACTGTCCATCAGAGCACACAGTTAGTTCATCCTGAGGGAATGGGAAGGACTCCCCTTGAGCACAGCCCGAGGGAAAGGACCTGGGAAGAGAGGGCATTTTTCTCTGGAGTTAGTTTAAGGAGTTTGCTCCAAAATTTGTCCAAAGAGAAGGGGCTAAATCAGTGGAATGATGCTGGGGTTTAGCTCCCAAACCCCCAAAATTGCCCAAGCTCTCTGTGTATCCAGGAGGAATCTGCTTAAGTCCAGGGGTCCCCATACAGAAACCTGTGTGCTCAGGTACACTGTGGGTCAGCTGACCACCCCAGCGGTCAAGCCCTCATGGGAGGACAGGAGACCTGGGGCTCCAGCCGCCAGGGCTGGGCAGGGAGATCAGTCACTGATGGCCACAGGGGAAGGAGATATTTCTTTTTTCACCTCCATCACTGTTCTTCCTTCTCTGTCCCTTTGATCCTGAGGACTCCTGTTGAAGGAAATGGTTTTCAGCACCACTTTCTGTGGAGGAAAGATGGAGAGCTATGTATGACACAGCCACGTCCTGCACAGAGCCCAGTGAGAAGATCAGCCCATACATGTCCATACCAGTGTGGGGTTCACACACACACTGCGGGACACCAAGTTCCCCTCCTGCAGCCTGGCTGAGAGAAGGTACATGGCTTGGTGAGATCAGACCCTGCCATTCGTTCTCTCTTCATCTCCTATCAACTCAGGCAGCAGACTACCTTGACTGCCTTAAACCTCTTGATCTCCCATCGCTCTATTTTCCCTTCATCTGGCTTTGTGCTGCTATTACGCTATGCAACTGTGGCCATTGCTTTGGGTTACAATTTTAGGAAAGACGCTGTGCACAACAGTACCTTCACTTAAATCTCTTTCAGATTAATCAGCCGCTTAAGGATACTTGGGTAAGTTTCTTAGCATTCAACAGAGAAAATTATTCTGAATAGGGAGCACTTATTTAGGGAAAAACACTGAATATAGGGAATTAATTCATAAACCTTTTAAAATATACAAGCTCTCACAGCACTGGGAGAGAAATTCTTTGTTAGCGTTTTGGATTGCTGTGGCACAGAGCCAACATTTCAGTTACACTATAAAAAGCACCCAAAAATTACCAACACCTCCTTTCCCCATCTTCAAAGTTTTATTAAATACTTGAAAGTATTTAAAAGGTCAGATACCCATTTCACTGCTATCAGGGGATTACACTAACATGATGTGTTTGTCTCCTATTGTGAGTAGTGAAAATCCCCCTGTATCCAGCGTGTTTTGTTTGGATTGAGATGGCATGCAGCTGATGGCTGTGACCTTCATGGTGGCTTAGATCCCTGGCTGGCACTGATTTTTGATTTAGTGCCGATCTGCTGCGCTTGTCACAGGCTGCAAGGTGCTTTCCATGCACTAATGGAACAGCTCAAGGGCAGAGGGGCCCTGTAAATGTCTATCTTTCACCAACACTGTGCTAAATAGAGAGCTGAGTTTTCTACATGTGAATGACAGACCCTGAGATTATATACAGGAGTGAACTGGGAGTTCTTTCGCCTGGGCTGATGCTCGGCGGTAAATAAATGTCACTGTAAAATGGGAAGTTTTTATTATTCTGAGTGGTAATGAATATAAGTGTACTGTGTTAAACAGAATACTTAATATTGCCTATATATCCACATCTGATGGCAGGAACTAGCCACACACAGACCACGTGCCCCGTAAGCAGTTGTTTATTTCCTTTGAATCACAGAGGATTTGCACCAGAGTTCAGTTTGACTCTGCCTGCATTAATAAGTCATTAATAAATCCTGTTCCTTAATGACATATTCAGCTGAAAATTAATTCACCCCGAGCTCTCCCTAGCAGGAAACCAGGACTCTGCATTACAAATGGCAAAGGATTCCAGGTTAACTCTTTGATTATTCACCAATGTTAGCAATGAACGAAGGGACAACCCAATGCTGAAAATATCCTTTTAGGGGCAATGGAAGTTTCTTCCACCTGTGAGTGCAGGGAGAGGCCATTAGGTTTGCCTCAACAGTATAAGGAGTAAAGCAATGCAGTTTAGTGCCACATTAATCGTATCACTCATTTTTAATAAAACAGGTCTTTACAGGATAAACACATTCCTTGCACTCAGAACTTCATATTGAGCTGATTGGTATTTTCCATGTATCAGAGGCAAGCTGGGTTATTTAGATAACATAAACAAATGGAGTAATAAATACAGGCCCTCTTAAGTATAGCAGACCAGATCATACCATCAGCTTCTTCACAAAGTTCCTGAGTGAAATCAAAATGAAGAAGAGCTCTGCATGGGCTTGGAGAGGAATGAGGAATTCTGCTTACAAGCCAGAACCATCTCTCTCTCAAGCCAATCATCTCTCTCTTTATTATTGGAAAATGATCTGTTTATTAACTACTTAACTTCTTTTTTAAGCTGTTGGTTTAATGATTAAAGTTGCCATCATTAATTTCTAAGGTGAGAGAGGAAAGAAAAGGTACTACTGTCTCCTTTTTCTGCCTCTTGACGGCTAAGTGCGTTTTCAAGGCTACTCAAAACTGCATTTTGCTGCCTGTTGTCCCACAGAGAAACAAGGAGTATTTGAAACCCAGGAGCATTCTGGCTGTGCAGTGATGCTCGGGGTCAGCTTTCCCAACTTCAGCCTATGTACTGGATGAAGCTACCTCAAACCAGTTTTCCAACCAAAGGGACACAAAGAAGCCATGGTAAAAGGAAATGATTCAACCCCTTTTTAAGTCAGTTTTCCTGCTTATGGGGGAGAAAAAAAAAAAGAAAGAAAGAAAGAAAAAGCCCTATGAAATTGAATTAATATATTCTGAGTATATGAATTATGAAATCAACCAAGGAAATTTTATGGGAAAAGTAGAAGGAGTAACATCCTTTATGGAATTTTTTAATACAGGGGTTGAGAGTAATTTTCCCCAAGCCCTTCAGTAATAATGAGCACTCTGTGTGTTTTGTTTGTAGGAAAAGACCTATAGGAGAGGACCTGTAGTCCTCTCATTTGGCCCATGAAAGTATTTTCACTAGTTTTACAAGACAAAGGCCAAGCAGGATCAGGCCATAGGCTATGGAGCCTCAGTTTCCTCATCGATGACAGTGGCAAAGTGCTTTTCCTGAGAGTGTTGTTGGGCTAACTAATTACCATTACCAGAATACAACAAGAGTCTTACATGGAAGAGAGAGAGAGAGAGAGAGAGACCAGTCCCACCTGGGGCTGAGCTCTCTGCTCTGCTTCAAGAGACTTGGCTCAGAGGAAGATGATTTGGAGGGATGAGGGTGGCACGGTATGGCTTTGGGCTCTGGAGGACCGGGGTTTCCCTCCAGCACCTGCTGCTACCCTGGATTTATTCAAGCATTGTGGTTGTTTGGAAGACCTTGAAGAGGGACACCTGGAGCTGTCAAATCATACACCACCCAGAGCTGCCAGGCTGGCACCCTACCTACACCCAGATTGCGGCTGGGCACTCAGCTGCCTCCACCACCCGTAAGGGAGCCAGCATCTGGCAGTCCTGTACCAGACCCCAGTCTGAATTCCTCCTCTCCGCTTGAACTCGGACAGCACAAGAAGCTCAACACCTCACAGTCTTGGCTGCCATGATGACAGGGCTTAGTGGTTTTAGGATGCAGTTCAAGTATAGCAGAGGATACTGTGGTGCGCCAAAGCTCCAACCCACTTCCAGGATGCTTTGGGCTGAAGATATGAGGGCCACCTCCCCTGCCCTGGCACCTTGTCCTGGGGCTGTACCCATGGGCTCGGGACCCTCAGATATCCAAATTTCTGATCATGCTTGTTTGAAAGGTGCTGGGAGGAGGCTGGCCCTTGTGGTGAAATTGGAATCCTGGAAATAACTGCTATCAGAATTCCAGTAATCGCTTCAGACTGGAAGAGGGTAGATTTAGAACAGGTATTAGGAAGAAATTTTCCACTTAGAGGGTGGTGAGGCACTGGAACAGTTTGCCCAGGCAAGTTGTGGAGGCCCCATCCCTGGAAGTGTTCAAGGCCAGGTTGGACGGGGCTTTGAGCAACCAGGTCTAGCGGCAGGTGTCCTTGCCTGTGGCAGGGGGGCTGGAACCAGATGATCTTTAAGATCCCTTCCAAACCCAAACCACTCTATGATTCTATGAGAAAGGCTTGAACATCAGTAGTTAGGACTTGATGTGGAATATCATATCAGCTCTCAGCCTGCTGGGAGACTGTAGCCAGGCGTTCTTATTGATGGTCATACTTAAAAGAAAATATACCTTTTGATCTGGTGTGAATATGATGCTTTTACATGAATTAGCATCCCTGGATACTCTAATACATTCCACAGGCTGAGGGTGGGGCGGGGGGGACACACAAGACATGACCACAGAATGACCCAGTTCATCTCTTAATTTCTTCTTATGATATAAGAAGAAATCAGATCCAGAAAGTACATTTTTTTTGCCCCAGACACAGTTAAACTATCATTGGAAATTCAAGGCATATACAGACAGCAGATGAGACCATGGATTTACCTAACACATAGATTAAATTGTTTGAAAACACTTCATCTTTACACCGACTTTTTCCCTGTAAAGCTGGCGAGCTCACTGAGACCTTGGTTAATCTTTGCATAAGTGCTGGTTGCTTAAGCCAGAGCTGCTGTAGGACAAGTGTCTCGAAACATTCCTACCTCCCAAATTTGTGAATCAGTGGAGAACCTCACAGATGTGTGTCAGATGCGTTCCCAGTCCTCCTTATCCGTTGCTTAGCATATTTCCACGTGTTCCTCTGAACAAACCTGCCCTCTGGGGTGCGAAAACAGAACATTAGCTAAAAATTTGCTTTGCAAAACTCACTGGAAGTGTTCATTGCACTCTTTCTTGTTCAACTGAAGAACGATACGTACAGTGCTTACTGCACGTGAACCATAAATCCCTACAGCTGATATGCTCTGCAGACGTGTGAATAGATGGACAATGCAGTCATTGCTTCCTGTGAAAGACACTTTTTCTTTTTGTAGATGGCTTTTTTAAATTTTTAGCTGAGGCTCACATATTGACTGAATATCAACATAAGACTGCATTCAGTGAGAGTCTCTGGGATCAGGGTCTGAGCTGGCTTTCTGCATGTGTGAGGCTGAACACTCAGTCGCTGAAATGGCTGGAGAGTCCCAAAGTGAAGGATATTAAAACCTAATTTTCAGTCTTAATTTTAGAAAAAGCTGCTTCAGTGTTATGTGGTACAGAGATATCTCATTAGCTCTTACCAGATCCCTGCCTTTGGAGGGCTCTTTCACTGTGCTAATGGCACTTTGACATTTTGTGGATTACTCTTTCAGGTTCTATAATCAATTTAACATTAACATTCATGTAAACTATTAATGAAATAATATTAAAAAAGAAAAATGTTCCTACAATACTGCAACATTTTAATGCCTCATTAAAATCATTAGTAATGCTAATATTAAAGAACTTACTTCATCTTTCAGAGAACCCCAAAATAAATCATAATCAAATGTTTGCTAACGTACAGCCAGAGAAATAATTTATACGTTGCTGGCATATAGGCATCACGTACGCTAAAGATGACACTGTAAGGTCATATTATTAAGCACTCACAACTAGTTCTGGCTTTTGAAACTCATTGTACACAGTATCATTTTATAATTATCATTAAACATACTGAATATTGTTCGTGGTTTTTATTTATGAGAAAAATATATAGTGTGCGTCTCAGCCAGCCAGTGCTTTCATGGAATTCAAGTTGCAAACAATGACATGCTTCACTGACCTCAATGACTTACAAAAGCCATTTATATTCAGTACTCTCGTTTACGCTATCTTTAAAAATGAATAAGAGACATATATTAATAGCAAGAAACTGGGAGAATGATTGCATCACTACCCGTCTCCAGACTTATTGCAACACTTCATTCTCCATCAGTTGAACTGGCATGGGAATGTAAATGTCATATATAATATTTATATGAAGTTTTGCTACATGTGTAAGGGAAGGTCTGTGTTTCCCCCCTTCATTGGCAACTTTTGCATCTCATCCTGAAGAGCTGTAGCCACAGGAGTGACTTCACTCAGTGACTTGTAAGGGTGAATCCCAGGGCAGAGCCCTGACCTGGGACATGCCAGGGCTTTAGCTGTGTAACAGGGACTTCTTTAACAGTGGACTGGAAGGAAAGCTGGTGCTGGGTGGGTTCAGCACTGCTTCACACCAGCACCCTCTGGACACAAGGTCTAGAGAAACACCAAGGCAGGTGCTAAAGCCAAGCTGGCAAGCTTTCCCAAATGGGGGTAGTGCTTGGTTTAAACAAGTGTGGACACCCACTTACACCGACATGCCACTCACTCCCAGACTAGCAGTCCTGCGATAAGAAGTGGCAAACTGGTGGGTAACTGCCCATCCAAATCCACAGCAAGGAACCAGAGAGAGAAACCCAGCTGCCCTTCCCGGAGATCCCCACCCTGCCGACCAGCTCAGTAGCCCAGGTGCCAGGATCCGGCCCTCTGGCCTTTCTCGGGGTGAGCCCACAGGCACGATCTGCCTCTCACCCCAGGGATGATCCCCCCAGCACAGGCTGGGCTGGGCAAAGCTGCTCCAGGGGCAGCCGTGGCTTTCCCTGCGGCAAGTTTGGCATAGCTGAGGCCACCACCTTAGTCTGAGGAGAAGCCAAGTCCCGCTGTGCTCCAGTGAAAAGCCAGTTTGGCTGGGATGCTCCCTCCCTTAAGCTACAGCGTGCAGTCCATCCCTCGATCTGGAGCAAAACACACTCGATTTTAAAAATCGCCTCCTTACTGGTCGCCGTGGGAGACATTTGGGACCTGACCCACCGGATTAAAGAGGAGCTTTGGTCTTAACTTCCAAAAATGAGACATCTGACCTTTTGGGGACAGTCCCCCAACCCACTCACTGAGCGCCACCTTCCTTTACAGGAAAGGCAGCTTGCACGTCCTCCTATTGAGTGTTGCCTGACCCAAGCCCTTGTCGCTGAACAACAACTGCTCCTTGAGGAAGCTCGGCAAATAAATCTGGCAGCATATCCTTGTGAATTCAAAATCAGAGGGTTGATTCTGGCATGGTTCGCATTTTCTGTTTTAATTTGTCATTTGGTTTAGATGAAAGGTTAATTGCGTTTTCTCTTAATACATTTAATACATTGTGGTAACAAGCAAGCTCTAGAAATGATAAAGTCATTTGTTAAAAAACTCAGCTACATCATCTTTAGCCATTCATGTTCCCTTCAGAGAGAAAATTAATTGTTCCAATCTAGTAAGCTACAAAAGAAATACAGCCGACAAAGGGTGAAATATGAACATCAATGGTAAGTTTCGAATTTACCCTATTTATTTTGAATGTAAGATCTCATGACCCACTAAAATTCAGTTCACAGTGTTTTATGAAAAATAATGGCTGAAATTGAATGTCTTAATTTACATTTAATGCAATTAAGAATGGTTTAAATTATGACTGATGAACAGCACACACAGATGTCAGTCAGTTTCATCAGAATAAATTGAAGTCAGTGTCAATGAATGCTCCACTGATAAATCCCACTTTACATAAAATTAATAAAAATAAGGAAATATAATCCTTAGCTAATTGCAAAATGTTCTGGAATTCCCCTGAATTTTGGAGGGGGGAGGGAAAAAAGTGTAACTAGAGAAAGCCACAAAGTAGCATATGAAGAGTGATTATTTTCAAAGGTGCTCTGTGTGAAATTGTGAAATGGTCTGAAAGTTTACTACAAAGAGTGTTTCTGTGCAGAAATACCTTGCTTCAGTGAAATGAGTCATGGCAGGGTGAGGAAGATGCCCATAACGTGCAGCTGTGCCTGATCACAAGAGCACAGTGCTCCTCACAGCTTCCTGGGAAGGGGGATGTGCTGTACCTCTGCACAAGGTGCAGTACCTGAACTGACATTTTCCCTGCTTTTGCAGCTTACTGGGGACCTGACTTATCTTTGCCGAACCTGGTGCCAGCAAGAATTAGCCCAGAGTCTTCAACTTGTGCAGTAAACACTATTATTTAGTATCCTTTAGTGGTCTCACATGTAAACAGCATCAACTCCTCCACACAGGTATCATCTTTCAGTTCTCTCAGGCCTCGCACAGCAGGATGGTGGCTCGTTACTGGTCCCTCTGAGCAATTCCACAGCATGGAGGACAATTTTTAAAAAAGTCACACAAATGCAGGCTGATTTACAGAATGGTTTTGAGGTAAAGCAAGTGTACACCAGAATCTCACCGAACATCTGACAAACGTTTTTCATGCTAACACATGAGGGCAGCTTTCATTCTGCATTCTGCATAGAGAAGATGTTGTTGTTCTCTAAAAGAATATAAAACGTATGAACCATTTTTCAGTCTGTCTTCCAGGAGCAAACATCAAACACAGGGAGTGTTGAAAGCTCAGTACTCATCTCACAAAGTAATCATGGTGTGGTCCTGCAATCCTAGTGCAGGAGGAAAAGAGAAATCCAACATTAAAGTCAGTAGGTTTTTGAGCATTTCCTCTGTCTCTGTAAGGACTGCAGAAACAGATTTTAAATTATTTTAATAAATTATCATGGTAATCAAAGATTATTTCTGTGAAAGACCAGGTAAATGCAAGAAAACATTGGGCTTCCTCAGCACAAAAGCCTACACGTGCTCATGATAATCACAATCACCAAGAAAGCTCTGGAAGACAAGCTTATCTGAAACACACGAGCCCTTCTCTGTGATTTGAAAGTTAGTTATGCATAAACATTTCCCTGGGTAAGGGTCGTGGGTTACTGGCCATTTGTGTATACATAAAGACAAATGTTTCTGAGATACTCCCATCTTCACACCAAGCTATTTTTAGCCGAGATGCAGTTGTTCTTTTGTGTGAGGGAAACCACAATCTTCTAAGACCAAGACACCACACCTTCTAAAATGTATGCAAAAGCAATTTATGATGCTAGTATTACTAAACCTCCCAATAATATTTTGCAGTTAGAACCTTTTCTTTTCACAGGGCGATTTTAGAACTGGTGGCAACAGCCCAAGTTTAAATTGGCACTTAAATGTACATGGTATATATTTTGCATAGGTAGATAATTACTCTTTGCCTCTTTCCAGATATGCCTATTTCCCCTTGTATGTCTGTTCTGTGACACCAAATTTATCAGGATGCCTTAATTGTGTATTCTCTCTGGGTGTGGGCGTTCATTGTATGTTAAAGAGTTGAGTGTCCTACCTGTCCTTAGACAATATGGCCACTAGGCCAATCTGTGCCCCAGATAGGTCAGTTGAATAACGTGTTATCTCAGGGGAACTGAAATGATTTATGCAGACCCTTTCTGGTGTCCAAAAGCAGAGGGGTACAAGTTCAGGCCACCACAGTGTCGTGCAGTCTTGCTTGCACCTTCTGTCCCTGTGAAACGTTTGCCTGCCATGCCAAGCTCAAAACTGCTGGGCTTGTGTTTCCACAGCCCTGTGCAAACCACGCTGCTGACCTGAGAGCCATGGGAAGGACCTGCCACCCGCAGATGCTGACCGCCACCACTCCCTTTCAAGCCAGTGGGAGCTGTGGGTGCTCCACACCTGGTTTTAGCTGTGTCTCTCACTCTGTGTGTGGAGCATACAGTGCCAAACGTGGCTTGTTTAATTCTTGACCAGGGACTGCACAGGTACCATATTAAGCATATACCTGGGGCCAGATTCTCAAAATGGAGATGCACAAGACTGCAAATCAAAAAATAAGGTACGTTCAAATGGGCACTCAGAATTGCATGCAGTATTAGTACAATGTGTCTTTGCTATGCCCTTATTATCCTGTAGATATATAGTGTAATTTATGCTAATAGACTGACTCCCAAATTTACCCTTGCTGTGCTAGTTACTTTTCTAGAAAGTACAAATGGCACATTGTTAGCAAAGAACCAGAAAAAACTGGAAATAGAGGGCGGGGGGAGTGGCCCCCGGTTATCCATTCCAGCCTCTGGTGCACAGAAAAGTGCCTTATATTTTATTCTCCTTATATTTTCTAATGCCTTACCAATTTAGTTTTAAATGCATAGGGCTTCATGTGATGGGGCTTCTCTGCTTCCCATGAGAAATTGCTCCAGAGCTGTATTATATATTTTGCTGTCGTGAAGCTTTTCCTGATTCTTAACCTAAATTTTTCCTTTGTTAACTTCATCCTATTACTCCTACTTATATCTCCTTTGTCAGCCTAAATAACTTTCCCACCCTCATTTGATAGCTGCACCCTTCAAGCATTTTTAGCATGCCATCCTGTCCTCCCCACTTAGTCAAGCTACACATATTTTGTTTTTTTAACCCTTTTTTATCAGTCATTCTTTCCATTCCCTTACTCACATTTGTTGCTGTTGTCCACACAGTTTGCTCTTTTGTTTGGACTGGAAAGCAAATGATATTCTACGTGCATGTTTCTCTCAAAAATAAATGCTATGCATTTGCCTGCTTGCCTCCTGTGTCCACAGATTTTCCCCTGTGCAAGCTAAACATATAGAGGAAAGCACAAATGAAAGAGGCAGGATTTGCATAGGCACAGAGACCGCATTGGAGTGACACAGAACGCTAATAAAACTGGTTTAAGAGTTTTTTTATGTACATTTTTTTTTCCATTTGACTTTAAGAGATCATCACTCAATGTTATTTCTTAAACTAAAGAATCTAAGGCGAATGCTTTCACTTGATTTTAAAGACATTGAATTTTTTCTGCTGGTATAAATAGTATGGACACAGTAAAAGTACTTGAGAGAGCCTAATGAACCATTTCTTACACCCCATTACCTTTAGTCTGATATGACTGAGAGTACGGGCACTAATTATACTCTCTTTCACAGGCACCGACATAGATCTACAGTAGGTCTTAAAACACAATATTCCATACAACTCTTAGCAGTTCCTCATGTAATACATTTCTGTATTTTTTTCTAATCGAAATTTAAATTAGAGGCATGCCACTTCCCATCTACCTGCCACTTATACATGTTTTATGAACAATTCTTTAAGATGATTTCCTACCCAAAAAGTGCAGGTAGCACACGGCCAGTCACAGGGCAAGTCCTAAAAAATTAAAGGATTTTTCTTGAACGGAGTGAGGCAACCATACTGCTCTAATGACAGAGCAGCTCTGCACGGTGGAGACTCGTGCAGGAAGGCTGCCAGTCCAGGGAATCAAGGGAGTGTGAGACGAGCACAAGACCAGAGCTCATCTCCCCTGGGTCCCTCGGAGAAAGGAAAATTGCTTTTACTAGTTTGGCTCTGCTCTTCTGTACAAGACAGAGCAAGGAGCAAGGCTGATCTAGGGGGACAGGAAATCATGCTTCCCTCTGCACTGCTTTGCATTTTGCAGAAAGACTCGCCAAGGCAATGTGGGTGCATCGGGTGATGCATATGCCCTGTTGTTACCTGTGGCTATGCTTTTGCAGATTATTTATTCTCCTGTTGGACTTCCCAGGCTCAGCTCACATGAGGAAGCCTGTCAGCACACTCCAAATCCCACCCTAGTCGAGCCACCTGGAATGCAAAGTGTAAGGTACCAACACCTCACTGCCCTGGGGTAAATGCGCTCCCGACTGGAGTGCTGATTTGCATGACTGTATCTGAGCTTGAACCTTTATCTCACGTCAGAGGGAAGATGAAGTTTTCTGCTGGTTAACAAGGAAACACTTGGAAACATATGAGCTGCATATTGGGATGCAGATGGTTCTATAAGACAGTACATACATTTATAAAGGAGACATGTAAGGTCATTGGGAACCATCTGCTTTAAATATTTAAATGTCCTTACACTAAACGTATGAGTAGTTTTGCCCTGGACTTGTAATATTAGCCATCTACCAATTTTTTATAATAATGGTGAAACAAAAGAAAAATGGGAAGGTGGAAGAAAAGGCATGGCAACCAATTTACAACATCTGGGCCCTACACTGCCAGCTCAGAAGCAAGTCTACCTGTTCAGGATCAGTTTACATTCTTCACAGTGGCACACTCCCACACAAAGCACACCTTCTGGAGGCGTCCTGGAGCGTACACCGTGGACACAACACTGTTCTGACCCTGGGAGAAGGGCAGGCACTAGGCAACATAGGGACAAGGAAATTTCAATGATACTCTTCCTCCTTGTACAGGCTGTTTCCATAGAGGGTGGTTTTGGCATGATTTGTGTCATCTAAAAAGCAAGATTGTCAAAGCTCCTCTTTTTGCACTAATCAGTAGCCTAACATGAGTGAGCACTGGGAAAATGTCTCCAGAAATCCCCACCTCTGCTGACTCCACACTGATTTCCTCAAATAGACAGCTTCCCACCTTCTTTCAGTTAGCCCCGTCAAGAAGCCTAAATAAACCTGCGGTCCCCCCTACTCTGTGTTGTACTCCTCACAGCAATCACACTGGCACCCACAGAAAACCACCACCCTTAACTGCCCTCAGTCAAAGCTATGCAGACCTATGTTATTTGTGAAGGAAAATACAACGTTAAACCACTTTGGTCCTCCTTTTCTTTTTGAAGCATTTTCCACTAAGCAGAACCCCTCCAGGTGAAGAGAGAGGAGCCGAAGGGCTTCCAGGATTGCAGCAATGCCCCAGCCCTAGCTCTTGGCTGTGCCTCTGGGGTCAGGGGGAAGGATGCCCACAGCCCTACAGTGCTCTCAAAATCCTCCCAAGGAGAAGCAGTCCAAAAATATCCATGTACACTGAGTTGTTAGGCAGACAGCACCAGCTTCATTCTGTCTCTGGGTTTCTCATCTGGGTCTATCTAAGCCAAATACTTTGGGCTTCCTGGGCCAGTGCATCCTGTACTTAGCTAACCCCATTGAAGGGCCCCACTGGGACACGCTGGACACACTACTCACAGCTGGCAGAGCTGCCACTCGTGCCTATGCCCTCAGCAGACTGGTTTCTTCATACACTTTGTGTTTCTATAAGTCTCCTCCATAATCTGAGGACAACCATCAACACAGCAGATATCAAGCTGCTTTTTTTAAATGGTCATCCAGATTCACACCATTTGCTGAGAGCATACATATACAGTACATATTTTTTATATCTACATATAGGTATAATATTCCTGGGGTCACGTTTTCCCTGAGGTCTGTCACTCCACCATGGTTCTTCCTCGCCATACTTTCTAGCAAACATGTGCAGGTATGGGGACTAATGAATTCACCAGGAGAGACGGGTTACTTTTAATGGTTAAAATCTGCTACCAGGAGAGGGAAAGCTGATCTATTGCACTCCTCTGGAAAGGAGTGTGGAGTAAAACCACAACAAAAAACATTTGGGGGGCTTTTTCATCTGAATTTCTCTCTCTCTGGCTGCTCTGGACTGTAGGAGAAGCTCTGCCTCCACTTACCAAAGCCTAGAAGCAGACCAGGACAACGTCCTTCCCCAACACAAAGCCTTGAATTGTGCTATTGAAAAATACAGTCGGTTGTCGTTGCTATTACTTTTCACTGATATTATCATTTAGAGCCCTGTCTTGTGCCTACTGAAGAGAAAAGGCAAACTCCACCAGCCTTCTGGGAGCCCCCGTGCTCTTCCAAGTTCTCTTTGAGATTGCTTTTTTTTTCCATTTTCCCCAGGAGATATTAGTCAGTGTTAGTACAGATTCACTACATCTATCTTGTTATCTTTATTTCAGTATTTCTGTCCTTTTTAAAGATCCCTTTACAAATGTTGTTTGCACCATCTTGATAGCAGCTTTCCATTCAGAGCAACAATGCAACTTCTTAATGAAATTTGTACATCTATCTTTTGTGGATAATATTCATAACGAGCCCCAAATGGCTACCAAGAGAAAGACTGAAGAGAAGCGAAGCAGCAAAAATAAAAGTTGAAAAGCAATACTGTGAGAAATAATTGCACTGCTCTGTTCATGCAATTAAAAAGCATATCAGAGGAAAACAGTTAGATTAGCTTAGTGAGTGCTTACAGGAGTTTTAAAGCTCTACTGTCAGTTCAATTAAAAAAAAATACCCTAACAACAGCACACTGATTTCTAAAGCAGATGACATTCTCCAGCAGCCTGAGATGGTCTCTGTGACACTGACAGCCTCCTCTTTTCCTTGTCCTTTGGAGCGTTATAGCCTACCCAGGATGATTTCAGACTGTCAGGGCTCAAACCCAGCTGTTCCTTTTCTGGAAACCAAACAGCCCAGCCTTCCACTTTCTATGGCAACAACAGTGAGCCCTTCGCAATCTGACCTGCCGAGGAAAACCTGCTGTTAATTAAATGTTAATTGCCTTAATGCAGTCTGCATTATGTGGAAAAACGCAAGTTATTTTAATCTGTATTTTAAAGAAAACATCTGAGGCTTAAAATGCCAGGCAGAGGCACCTTATAAATTGACAGATATCTATTGCTTTTGCCCCTTTAGTGTCAGAAGAGATTCCTATGAGTTTAATAGACATGTTGTTCTATTATTTTGTAGAGTTTCACATAGCAACTGTTTCAGACAATTTAATTTGATTTCTGTGAAAAACACAAATGCAGCATTAAGAACCAATTTTAAATTATATTAAGATGTATTGATATTTTTTGTTACATCAATTATTTATTTTTATTTTAAAATACATCAAAAGCCAGGTCCTTTCTAATTTCAGCAGACAGAGTGTGCGATTTGATTGCAGGATGTTGATTCCTGGATAGACACAAATGCCCTTTGTGTTGCCCCCTCTGCCATGGGCAGATGCTCGTGCAACCATCCTCAGAGAGACCATGCCACACGTGAATCACTGCCAGGACCCCCAAGGAAATAAGATTGCCCGCTTCCCAACTTCAAGGGTTCCTCTAGAGCAACCTGCTGCTTAAACAACTCACCTTCTCTTAAACTACTTAGCGCCTGGGCAAACAGACCTCATTACTACAACAGTTTTTCTGCCAGCTTGGCCTGGGCTCTGCAGAGACTTTTCACCCCTGAGACTGGGCTGATGCAGAAAGGAGGAACTAGAAAGCACAAAATCCTCTTTGGGGTGACAGAAGAACAACCTGTCTCCAGCTGATTGCTCTGGCCAGAACTCAGTTTAATGGCTGATAGAGTCTCAGCCCTATTAACTAGCATTTAGAGCCGGGAGGTGGGTAATGGCTTGCTCCAGCCCCTACACTGTCCCCACTTGCAGGGCAGACGTGACTGCTTGGGTCTCCACAGGAGGAAACTGAGACCCACCAAGAGGTGTGGGCACAGGGGTGGGAAAGTTTCCTGGATGGGACTGGCTGAGTTTATTACACTGCTTTTCATCCAGACTGAGTTTATTATTGTATTTTACCTTACGTGGTCTTCTGTGAACACTGTGAGGGTCTGTGCAGGGCATTGCAGGTGATGCAATCACAGGGTGTTTTGGAGATGTTGAAATTTGCTAAAGGAGCTCTTTTCTCTGTGTTTGCCGTGTGGCTATTTTTTGGGGGTTTTTTTGTTTGTTTTTTTTTTTTGTCCTGATGCCAACCACAGTGGTATCTGAAGCTAGTTTCAGAGATTCACTAAAGACTGCCTTGAACTGTACATAACTTCTCTTCCACTCTCTTTCTTATACAAATGCCAACACACACACACAAAATAGAACATGTGGGTTTATTTCCATTTATGTTTGGCTGACTCGTAAGGCAGTGTGGATGAAACAAGGTACCCCATAACTGATGCTTGCGTAAATTCATCTATCAAGTACCTATATTGCTCCAATTGTCTTTTGGGACAATTTGGGCAGGGGTATAAAAGACAGAAGTGACAGCACCAACCACAAACGTATCATTCTCTCTCCTTTCCTTTTTTACTGATCTGCAATTCACAAAGGCAAAATACCAAAGTTGAATAAGAGTAATGAAGGGTCCACTTCTTCGCTGGTGCAAACAGATGTAATACACTGAAGCTGATGAGGTTCCACAGATTTACACTAGCGGCAAACACCACTAAAAATAAGGTGCATCTGTGCTGCAGTGGTCTCACAGGAATATGGGAACACTGCTTCTGTGATTTGATGCAAAAGTATTTATAGCCTCAGAATTTAACCCCCTAGAAGGGAAGCTACTGAAGGGAAGAACCCACAGGAGGTGAATGCTGTCAGGGAAACGCTGGCACTGCCAGCACAGCCCAGGGTCCCATCTAAACAAAGAGCTGGCATCCATGGGCACATCTCTTTCCCAGAGACCTACCCCTCTCTTGACCACATCTGGATTTGATCCCCAATATATACAAAGCTGGGGAGTGTCTTGGTGTTTTTAAACTGATATGTGCATTATTCTTCTCATCTTAAAGCTGCCCATGTAGAGAAAAATACAGGACTTCAGTAACAGTTACCAGCATGATTTGCTTTTATTACCTTTCTGTTCAAGACCCTTGTTTCCCCTTGTAGCATGTCAAATTGCCCCCAAAACCATATTATACAGCAGAGAAATGTCGTTCACACTTCACTGGCTATTGATTTACTTTATTTATTGGCACAAAATCAGCCTGAGATAAACATTTTGTCCCCCATTTCCACTATTGTAAGCGATATAGTTCACTGCAAGATAGGCAAACCCCAATGTGCTGGGTCACAATTTGACATGGCTTTCTAATCAATGTGTGAAAAATTACCTAATGAATAATGGGTTGCACATTTCCACAAACAAATTAACCAGGGTGAGACTGAAACTAATGATTATATTTATCTAATGTAATTTCACATCTGTTACTAGAGCTAGTAATTTTTTTTTCCTCTTTCCATGGCATCCTTAGAATTACAGCCCAGCTTTTGAGAGACAGACATTTTACATCCGTTTAAACAGATAATGTTCACATTTATTAGATACATACTTTTAAAACCACAAGATATTTGGGGAGTGTGTTATTATTTTGCAGTAGTTCGTGGGGGTTGAACAATGTTTTGAAACACCTTGTGGTTCTCACACTGGAGTCAGGGTGTTCACTCGCAACACCTCCCATACAAGGAACAACAAAAGTGATTTTTTTTTTCCCAATATACCACCAGTTGAGATGCATACACCCTGATAATTTTTGCTGGAGTTAGACTAATGTTATTCATAGATGAAAAAGCACGACAGTGGGAAGGAACCTCACGGGCTTGTTCTTTATCTCCTTCTTAAAGCAGATTTGCGTCTTCCTGGTGAAATGATCAGTTTTGTAAAACAAATGTTCTCAGAGTCTGACTGCAGACTCGGCATGGGTTCAGCAAGTGCCCAGGGCCTGATGCGGCCGTTGCTTCTTAGAATGGCGAAAGCAATTGGCTCTGCAGGGTTTACATTCTACTGAGTGTTTTTGTTCTCCAAGAGCATTAAAATGTTTTGCTTGGGCTGTCAAGAGCATCCTGGGCACCCTCCCTGGCCTCCAAAATATGAGGCATTAACTCACTTATCTCTATTCCTCTCCTAAGAGAAGCGTTTCAAAGAAGGGCTTATCAGATGGGCCACCAGGGAAGGAGATAGAGGACAATGTTGAGGTTTCCTCCCCCTAAAGCTGACTCACCTCAGTCCCCGTGGTGGGTATAGATAGAGCCCCCCCTTGCTGCAAACACCTTCCTTCCTGCTGCTGGGGGCTGTATCTGCTCTGTCACATCTGGCAGCTCACAGTTTTCTTTAAAGACATCGCAAGAAAACCAAAAGTCTCCAAATGATGTCACTACTTGAGTCAACATTATTAAACAATTTCACAATTTGTCTCAGTCGTGGTGGCAGCTTTCATAAGGATTTATTATCCAGAGAGAGAAGAAGGGAGGGGGCTGAGAGTGTGCAGAGGTTTGAAAGTCATTGTACCGAGAGTTTAATTATTGTATTTTTCACTGAAGTTGAAAGTACTGAGGAAAATCTAGCCAATTTCATATTACCTCATTTGATTAAAGAAGTTGTATGATTGTTCAGAATGTGTAATTGCCATTCAGCACAGCTGAGCTGAAAAAAGGCTTTTTGACTTCACATCCTTAACACTTGGCAATACTTAGTAGCATCTCTGGATTAGCCAAACAAAACGGAGAAAATTACACCAGCTTCGTTCTAAAGACACACAGACAATTGATTCAGCTGAAAATTATGAGTAACTCAATGTGTGCTTCTGTTTGGATTTGTTGAGGTGGGCGGGAGGTGGTTATTTTTTAGTAGTATACAGTTTTCTTATCAACATTAGTAAAAGTCCTCTATACAGCTATGTCAAGTATGGAACAACATGTAATCTCATGGGTGGATTTTCAAACCACAGGAAATAAAGCTTGACACAACATCATCTATTACATGGGGAAAGACATGCAGACATCTCACGGATGTGTGCCTTATAAGCCTATAGTAATGGTTTGTATTCAGTCTATTTATTGAGAAGAGACACTCTAAATGTGTACCACTGCAATTTTTTTTTTAAACTGCAGATAGCCCTCATTCCCTTCAGTGCTGGTTCCAGAAATAAATGACCTGGTTCTACACAGAAGCTTGTGGAACAGCCTAGGAACATTCTGTCTGGGTCAGTCTTAAACTGCTTGGTTACAAAGCAGACCTCTGGATCTCTTGTTTTGGAGACTTCTTATTCTACCGATTGCAGAAGAGGTGGTCCACGCACTACTATCATGTTATCTGATGAATAACGGGTTGCACATTTCCACAAAAAAATTAACCAGAGAAGCAGACACTAGCAAGTGTCAGCCAGCCTGGCAATGGTTGAGGTGCTCCCTTCTGTGGTGGCATCTTCTGTAGCCACTTGTTTACCCCTATCTGTGCAGTGAAGGACGCTGGTGTAAAGCCTGAAGAGGAGCGTTTCTGAACTCCGGGGTGCGAAGGGACTGGGCTAACATCTGATGTGTCCATTCCAGCTGGATTCACCTCATGGAGACTGAGATATGTGCTGCCACTGGGGGAGGCAGGGAGGTGTCAGTGCCAGGCATGTCCCTCTGCACCAGGATGGCCAAGGAGGTCAGCAGCTGCAGCCTGGTTCAGCAGTAACTACGGCGGAATTCTGGTGCACACGGGATGGAAGCTGCGAAACAGTATGAAAATGGCGGGAAGCATCCTAGAGATGAGCTCTTGTGTCCACACAAGAGCCACACTGCCCCGAACACTTGATTGCCTAAACATACCATTCTTCCTAAAACACCTTTTCCTCACTACCCTGAGTGTGATGGCTGTAGCATGCCCTGGGCCAGCTCAGCCTGCAGAGGTCACGCAGCAGAAGGACTTTGACAAGGCACTGCAAACCCAGACTATTTCTTTATTCCTAAGGACCACATAGACAAGGACAAAGCAGCTGTTAGCAGCTGTAGGTAGAGCTGTCTGGGGACTGACCTTAGGGAAACATTTGATGCTTTTTAATAACAAGCACCCCATTCAACACACTCAGTTATTTTTGCTTCTCCTTTACCTAGCACATTTTACTCAGTTAAAGCTACTTAGCCTAAGTCAGTCTCCCTCAGTCCTGGTGATACAACTCAATACAAAAAATTCCTGTTTTTATAATAATCCACTGATCGCTGTATGGACATTTCTTGCTGGAGAAAGCAGTGAACTCTGTTGACCGACAGACACGAAGGATGATAAAGGAAACACAGTGCAGAGCTGTCCAGAGGGACTCAGAGCAAACTGTAGCATCTATACTGAAAGCACACATAGCAAGATAAGCCAAGCATCAGCTTTTCTAGCACATGCAGTCTGAGTGTCTCAGCCTGAGTCCAAAAGGAGGTCACACTGGAGAGGCACGGCGTGACTTCAGTCTCTGTGCCTTTTCATGGTAACCAGGCTGCACTGTTTGCGTTTCTCATTTTCCCTCTGGTAGAAATTTCTCACTGAGGGTTTTGACAATTTTCAAATAATGTCGTGGAGAGTGTGACAACATGAAATGAGAGTAGAGCACAATGATGCAGTAAATAGTTACATTATTAGAAAGGCAGATGCTGGCATTGAAGCAGGGTTGTTGGCCTAAAAAAAATAGATTAAGAGGGAGAAAATAGAAAAAAATCTGTGAGGTATCAGAAGCGGTTGATAGCATAATAACATTCATATGCAAGCAAGAGTTTCTGTGGCAATGTGAATCAGCTCACATGCTAATATGACCAGTAAATAAACCATAGTAGGATCCTGGAATTTATATTATTACTCACCAAATACAACTCCAGGCCAGAATCATGTCTGGGACTGCATTTTGGATTTCAGGCCCTGGCACTGGATCCCAATGCACAAGACAAAGTCCTTCAGTGGTGCCTGAGTCACACCCAGACATCTGCAGACAACACAATTTCAGCATAAACCTGATGCTTTGTATTTCCTATTAGCTTATTCTTGGCACTTTTTAGAGCCCTCAGAGATATGCCCTGAGTGAGCGCGGGGACACTGGTGAAATTTAGGACTTTTGAACGTGCTATGGTACCTAAATTGAAGCCAGCAAGGAGTGATCTGGAGGAAAGCTGCTGCAGCTTCTTCCCCTACTTAGGCAATCAAGAGGAAAGGGGATCTCCTCACCCTGCTGTGAAAGCCTGTCATGTATCTCTTATGCCTATCGTCCTCTCATCTCGTGACTGTAAACTGCAGTCTGAATTCAGCCCATAAGGATAAACTTTAGGAGTATTTGAGGATTTTCTGTGTGCCTCCAGGGTCCAGAGATCCATGCAACAAACCAGAGGATCTGATATTCAAAGAGTCCGGGCACCAAAAATTCCAACATAAGGCTTGATGAGTTTGAGGTACCACTACCTTGAAAATGAGCCCCAGTTACATTGATGCAGGCACCCAAAACAACTGGGAATATGTGAAAATGCAGAACCACCTTTAGTAAATACAGGAGCACTGCTATAGTCTTTGATAAAGCCACCGGAAGTTAGAGCCATGTGTTCTCTATGAAAACGCTGTAAAGCAGAGCAGTCAGAGAGCAATTCAACAACTCAGGAACACTCTAGCTGCCACCATGTCAGCTGTCTGTGCTTAAATGCAGCACATCATAGTTCTCTACCATGTGCTACATTATGGTTATTTCTCCACAAGAATGAAAAACTAAGAGAAATTTTCATGTGTTTCTTTCTTGTGCAAGGAAGGGCGGACTCGGAAGTAAGCAGAGGCATCTCGTGAAGGTACTCCCAAGACAATGTTAGTCTCTCAAGAGCTGTGGAAGTGATGGCCTGGCCCCACACGCAGCTACTCTGGCCAGCACAGCTTGGCTAGAGCACAACTAGGACTCCGACTGCCTTTGCCAGTCAAGCTGCTTCCTTGGGAGCCTCTCAAGAAACTTGTGCTGAGGCTAATATTACACCTTCAGGATTTTCTGCTGCTGCACAGATCCTGATACAACATAGGGCCAATTAAAAATGCCCTGAGTACATAGAATGAGGAAGGCTTTTGCCACTAAACAATTTGCCAATGGGACAAGTAACAGCTCATCTGAATTTTCTGCCAGTTTGGAAATGAGAAGACCTAGAAATGTATCAAAGTCATTTCACGGAGTTTCACTGGTGAAGTGGCACCCATGATGATGGCAGAAGGTGAGGGCAAAAGGCACAGCCAGGAATGGTGCTCTAAATCCTTTTTCACCTGGTGTGATTCACACAGGTAATCAGAAGAGCATGTCATGTGTCAAAATCCTAGAGGCATTGGTGAAAGCAGGAGCACGCAGGTAGATAATATTTCATGTGGAGGACCCCAAATAGCTTTACCCATAAAGTCATTCTGAAGCTAGAGGTAAAATATAAGGATCAAGATGAGATTTAAAGCTAAGATGGGACTTTGTGGCTTGGTAGAAAGAGTACTTCTAGAACAAGCGGGCAACTCCAATGTCAAAGGTGGCCAGGATCAGAGAAATGCCATTAATGGAAAGAAGAGATTTGTGTATTGGTAGAGACTTCGGACAGAACAAGTTCAGAGGATGTTATTTCATAAAGAAGAAAATTCTGAACTAGTTGTGGAGTTTGATAAGAAGCTGGTGAAGGTAACAACAGAATTAGAATTGATGGAACTTGGCAACCTACATTACTTTTAAGAGGAGACTTAGGTGCTAAGACACTTAGATGCTTTTCAAAAAAATACCTGCAACGCTGGATGCTTTCATTTAGCAAGTAATGGTGTAACCAGCTGCTGTCAAGAGTTATAACATAAAGAAGGATGTGTGTGGAAGGTATCAACAAGAAACAGGCTGGCTTTATATTTTGGGTGTAGTTGATTGACTATAACATCATGAATGAACATGAATGAAATCCACAGCTTTACACCCTACTGGAGAGGCTAAGAGAGGAGGAGATAATGTATGAAGGAGCAATTTATTGTAGACAGGACAAGAATCATCTCCAACAGAAATGAGAAAGGTCTGATTTAAGTGAGGATATGAACCACATGACGAGTGGGTCAGAGGAAGCAGCTTCTTGTGTGAGATATGAAGAAAGGCCAGAGCAATCAGCTAATAACACAGGATCCTGCATCCTTTATAAAGCATATCAATTGCAGCTGTCTTTACTTAGATGGGATCCTGCCCAGCAGGATTCTTCACTTTTGAGGATCTGTCCGGTCACAGTTTGGGCAAACACAGGCTTAAAATTGCACAGAAGTTAAAGCAGAAAGGGTGAAGTGACAGTAATATAAAATATAGTGGAATTTTCTCTGAGTATTTCTTATAATAATTAAAATTTCAGGAATAAAGCATGAGTCATTTATTTGCTGCCGAGACCTGAAGATAAGAACACACGCTGACAATGAATACTGTTGTAGGTGTTAATTATTGCTTATAATAGACACAAAGAGTAGAGCTGTACTGTACCAAGTGTAATTCTTTATTTAGTAATTTAATATTCTTCCCTGTTCATCTCAATGCATTTTTATATGTCTGACCTTCTGTAGACTTCTCATTTTGTTCTCCAGCTGAAAGAGCAAAGCTGGTTAATTTCTGGTGACATTTCGTGGCCGTGTAGCTGCTGAAATATCTTTTTACACTCAGTTTTGTTTATAAATCTGAATTCAGTGGATATCTGCCTAGCAACACAAGCCTGTAAGCTGGGTGACATTGCTGAAACGAGAGATGAGAGCCCCCTCCCTCTTGGAGAATTCTTGAGCACGTCCTGGCCTCAGGAGCCCAGGGGACACCAAAAAGCACCGTATAATGGCCGTGGCCATTGCAAAGAGGAGCTAGACCACACTACGCCCCCTTTGAATGTCACATCTTCTGCTCACCCAGCATATCATTGGCTTACATGGACTGTGACTGTGGCACAACCAAATCTTCTGGCTACAGTGACACGGGGAGTCCTCATGTTACAGTCAAATCAAGTTTTGCCTGGGCTGTGATATAGGGCAGGAAGCCCAATGTCACAGCCTTCCAGTACGTAGGAATTTCATTGTAAAGTAATGTTTATTCCTTGAAACAGGGGACGGTGCTTGCTCTTAATTATTAGATACAAAAAATAGGGGAGGGTGCTCGTAGTCATTCTGAAATGCTCTTTAAAAAGTTAGCAAAAAAATAAACCTTAAAAGCTTGTAAAGGAGCCACAGGGAATCATAGCTGCCACTTAAATTATATTAAAGGGCAATAAATTGAAACCAGTAAAAAAGAAATGTGTCCTTACAGGGTGCATCGTCAGCTTATGAAATTCACTGTAGCGGGAGGTCAGTGAGAGAAAGTCTGTAGTTTGTTTTTTTTCTAAAGTACTTTTTGGATCACTACCATGATGCTTCCAGTGCCGCAAGTAAAGGGTAATCAAACTTCATAGTCCAAGGCACAAACTGTGTATAGGGGTCAGGTGAGAACGTCACCCTCACAGACAGTGTATTAAGCATATTCTGCATTTTCCCTCTCGACCTTCGAAGGAGGGTAAGGATCTCTGCAGAATGGTTGTGTAACCTCCAATGGCATATCCTCTACAAACATGTCTGGATTCCTTCCTCCCAGGGAGTGAGTCTCCTATGGCAGGTTTCAAAGCTCATAAAAGCATAATTTTAGCTATGAAAAATGTTTTTAAACATAAGTGTTGATGAATGATGCAACGTAAAAACGAAGCAGAGCTCTTGAGCATCAAAGATGATGTCAGGAGAAGCTGAAGCAGGCACCATTTATTGGCAAATAAGGGAAGTGACCTCCCATCTATACTGTTGTACAACATCCCAGGTGGAAGACCAAGATGGGCTGATCAGTGCACAAGCCCTGGCTGTGAGAAGCATGAAGAGAGAAAAGCCCTATTGCCATTTTTTCCCTGGGAAGTAGAAGCAAATTTCACAGAAGGCCTTATGTGGCCATTAATGCAGCCCCTTGAGCATTACTCAAATGAAAGGACGATGGTTAATCAAAGACTATTCCTTACCACATCCCAGGCATGACCAGACCCTCTGGCTCTTGTGCTTTCTTGCTATTCTTGGCAGGACGAGGCGAAAAGTTAACACCGTGCTGTTCCTATGGTCCTGTGCCCCCCCGCCACCACCTCTCTTTTCCTCTTATGGTTGCATCCCTGGCATGGTTGATGATCAGTCTGTGACATTTAAAAGGATTCTGTGGGTGTTACATCTTTTGGAGCAAATTCTGCTTCTCTGAGTTAAGCCATGGCTGTCAGCTGTCTTGCACAGAGATTTTGGGGTAAATTGTGTGTGTTCATGAAGTCAAACTGGCTCTAAGGCCCCGGATCTCACCTGCAACTGGATGATCCAATATGGCACAAGCTGCAGTCAGATATTTGAATGCTGTCCATGCGTGGCCATAATTTCTTTTAGAAAAGAGAATGTACAGAATGGCAGAAAGCTCTCTGGCAGAACAATTTTGAGCACCAGTCCTACAAATCTTCACACGTGCATCTGCTGAACTCGCAGCCAGGTCAGCTTAAAAGCCTGCAGGATCAGGGCCTTTGCTTCTTTGTCCCTTTTGCCCAAGTTGTAACTCTGTTATGGTTATCAAGCAGTTGAGATAGATCTGTGACATTACAGGATGCTAACTTCAGAGGACTCCTCTTCCTTTTCCTTTTGCAGCATTTAGATTTTTTCCTATGTTTACAGCACACATGAGGGAAAAATTGAAATTCCTTTGTTCTCCCTTTCGTCTTTATGCTGAAAGGCTAAATAGGCCACGCTTCCCAGACCAACCACTCTGAGCTCAGCCTTAATGGCAGGCAGGAGGTAGTCACCTCTGTGTCAGGGCTTGCTTTAAAAAAAAAAAAAAAAAAAAATCTTAATTCCAGCATTGGAAATGAAGAGGAGTTAGCTATTAGCTCTCATATTAATAATTTAGAAAATACATGCCCAATCACTTGTGTTCTCTCTGAACACAGCTGCAAACTGCATTAGGTGTTAGGGTGAATGGATATATTTTAGATGAGATATTTGTACTGAATTATTAGGGTAGTCTGTATTACAAAATTACTAATAAACATTGCTTCTGGCTCAATTTAGCCTGAACTCAGTGAACCTAGCCAGTGGTGAGAAATCAAAAACTCTGAAATACCCAATGAATGAATCTAACTAATCAAGAAGCCCTGCAGGAAGTAGATGCCAGGATTAATGAGCCAGTGGTTTCACCATGCCATGCTGTTATTTCTTCACATAAATGCCCTCAGATGAGATTACCTTTGTCATGAAAAGGAGAAAAGGAAGGTTACATACTTTCAACTGACAGGTTAACTGCCATACCTCCATTACTGCAAGATACATTTTCATGTGCAGAGATTTTTATTCTGAAAAATGAAAATTTAAAGACCACAACACAAATTAAACCACATTTTCATTTCTAGGGGCAGGGATCATTGCTGCTAGTACAATAATATAATCCATGCTGCAATGTTATCTGATCCCTTGCCTTGCACAAACTTTCTTACGATGTTAGTAATTGCTCAGTGAATGCAATCTCCAGCAGCGGGTAAGAGTAGATTCTGCCTTCCAGGGGGATTTGAGGGGAGGAAGAGAGGAGAGAGTCGAAGCATTTCATCAAGAGAGCAAATGAAAGGTTCAGTGACATTATAATTATGTATATTCCTTAGACATTAGGGGTGGTGTTAAGAGTGAAGTAAACCTACATGGATATGTGCTGGTGTGGAAATGAATCCATATATACAAACGTAAATCTTAGTCTATTTACATGATGGGTGGAATTGCTCCAAGCTAAAACAGACCTTAAGGTAAGCAAATAAGCCCAGTTTGTAACAGCCCCAGTGCCTGGTGTTAGCTACTTAGTCAGTAATAGGCTAATTGTTATTCAGCATAAATATTCCCTCTCAATTTATATGGAATTCACTCATTTATTTTGATCACTTTATGTGAATGAAGCAAAGCTGTTCCTGTTGTTAGGTAAAACTAGTCAGTGCTGTTTAATTTTTGTCTTTTAATATCAGCATGAACAAGATTTTGTAATAAAATCATTCACACACAACCTGTAGCTTGTGTGAGTGAAACCTGCAGTCGCCTTCCTTTAATCCATGTTAAATACGTAAAATCATCAGCTTAGATATTTTATGTTGCAAAGCTTCAGCTGGTGCTAAGGGTATGTTTCAGAAATCTCCAGGACTCAGAACAGGAAGATCTATTGCCATGGAAACAAATGTATCAAAGTTGGGTAGGATCAAAAAGCTTTGCTCATAACCAGGACAACAGTTGCATTAGAATACGGAGGAAATGATGATGGTTTAGGAGTGAGAATTCAGCCCAAGGACCTTTGTAAGGCCCCTTCCACAGAGTTGTAGCGTTTGGTGTCAAGAGTTGGATCTTACAGGTTGCATCTCAATCCTCTGCCCCCAGCCAGAAAGAGCATTTTTCTCTACCGTTAAAAAGCACATATTTTTTAAAGATCTTCCATACCACACTTTACAGCATTCCTACATCATAAAGCTGTCTTGCTTACAGCAATATAAAGCAGCAGTAAAAATTACATGCCTGTAAACAACCTCCCATACATTTGGAAGAAGCAGAGTGAGATTTGCACTCCTCTGCAGGCAAGTGCAGACATGCTTTTTCTCCAAGCACACCACGGCACAGAGAAAGGACTGCTGTGGCATTGGGAAGACCAAGGGATGCCCTGGATGGGGTGCCGCTTTCCTTAGCCCGTACAGGGTAGGGGGTACCCGTTGGGTAGGGGGGCTGGAGGTACTCTGACCAGCCCTATTCCATAGGCACACTGTGTGCCCACATCCTTTATGGATGATCTAAACTGATCATCATGAATTTCAAACTGGGAAGCCTGGGTGCAGAGGGGCTACTGGTTAGCCCAAGACTGGGCTGGGAAGTAGAGGGGATGCTGGAAGGAGCGACAGGGCGTGATGTCTTCTTACCCCAGGTGTTACCGTGGTATGAGTTACAGTATGGGACCTGTCTTGCCTGGCCTGGCCTACCTCAGGATGAGCATCCTGGGCTGTTTCAGCACCTGCACCAGCAGGCTCCTGCAGGAGGGCACGTGTCTGCTTCCTCAGGTGACCCCCAGCGGACTCACTCATGGCCTGGATAGCCAATAATTTATTCTGCTTTTATTTCTCTTTTAAATTAAATATGCATACATAATATGCACTTTGGAGCAGGCAAGGACCCTTCTGCGGGTGCCTGTGGAGCCGGGCACTCTCAGGTGTGTAATTAAGAGGTGTGTAATTGATGTACGAGGAGAAGAGATCTCAATGCATTGCATAAAAAAAGGGAAAGGGGGAAGGTGGGAGAAGAAAAAAAAGAAACCCAAACCGGACTATATGATACTTGGACTATATGATACTTGCCAAAGTCCTGCACTTCCNTGTCAAAGTTTGCACGGGAGTAAACTGAAGGTTTTCTCTTTCGAAGGGATGCTCCACGCCAGCAGCCGCGCACTCATTTCGGAGCTGGCAAAAAAGACCTGGGGCGAAGGGCCACTCCGCTCCCGCTCCCGCCGCAATCCCAGCCCTCCTCCCCCCGGTCCCGGCCCGCTGCNACAATAGCAGCAGGAATGTAAATAAATGCGTAAATAAAGGTGGGGCGGATCGGCAACTCAACTGTCACGAAATCAAAGCTCCGAAAAAGGCAAGTGCTCTTGCTTCGTCNAAAAAGACCTGGGGCGAAGGGCCACTCCGCTCCCGCTCCCGCCGCAATCCCAGCCCTCCTCCCCCCGGTCCCGGCCCGCTGCCGCCCGGCCCCGGCCTCCCGCCTCCCCGCTCCCCCTCGCTCACCGCCCCTGCCGTGCCGCGCCGCGCCGTGCCGCGGAGCTTCTGTTAAAAGACCAACCAGACACAAAGATTAACAAAAGTTTATTAGTCATGAAGTATTAAAATCGTGATAAATGAAAGGCTTCAATGCAAAATTCAAGCAAGCAAACTATCCCCAAACTTTTGACAAAGGACTTAGTGAATCCTACAGAAGGAAGTCCTGTCTTTTTTTTATGTTTTTTGCCTGCAGTTCAAGACACTTGTTATATCTCACACGCAACATCAAAATCTATAATTCTTCATATCACATACTGAAAATGATTTTATTTATCCATTTACATTAACTTGATATAAACGTATCCGGAAAAGTCAATTAATATGTTTTATATTAGCTCAAACATTCATTAAGAAACCCAAAATGCAATAAATAAGCACAGACGATAAGTTAAAACATATCACGAATCGACCAGTATGTAACAAGAATGCTTTATCTACACAAAACATCCTATTTTCACATCATTTGTTCATTCCTCCAGCGGCCCTGCCCTGCGGCGGGGTGACCGGCACATGCAGGCGGGCGGG
>VZSF01002912.1:414251-445346 GCA_013398295.1 Chionis minor | reverse complement strand
CGGCCGGGCCTCGCCGGGGGAGCGCCGCGCCCGCGCCCGCCTCGGCGCCTCCTCCTCCGGCCGGGCAGGCGAACAGCCACCGCCACCGCATCTCCCGCTGTAATTAGTGCTGCTGCCCTCCATGTGGGCTCGATTAAACCGTGATTTAGCCGAAAGAAATATAATTATGGCTGCAAATAAAATAATCAGCATTGAAGAGCGATTTCCTTAATGAGATGGAGCGGTTGCACGTCACGGAGTAAAGGGGTCTCATTAAGAGGTGGTAATGAGGCTTGGGTGAATATTGGGAGTTGCACAAAATATCTAAACTGCTGAGAAAAACCCAGCGCCGGGCTCCCGGCCGGGCCGCAGGCCTCGCCGCTGTCTGCGGAGGGCGGCGGCGCAGCTCCCTGCGCGGGGCCGGACCGGAGCGGGCCGGGCCGGGCCGAGAGAGCCCCGCGGCGGCCGGTGACGGACTGGGTACTCCGGATCCCCGCCGCCCCCAGGCCCCGCCCGTGCCCGCCGCCGTCCCCAGCCCGCCCCGCCAGCGCCCTCGCCGCAGGACGGGCGCCTACGGCCGGCCGCGCTCTCCTCGCCCGCGCGCAGCGCCGGCAGATGGGCGTCTCGATGACAGCTAATTTTGAAAGCGCCGTTAGCGCGGCCATTTTTAACGAGAGGGGCAGCAGCGCTGGGCGGCCACCGGCCCGCTGCGCGCCCGCCCAGTACAGCCGGCGCTCGCCACGGCCCTTCCCGCCCAAAGACTCGACTACGGCACGGCCCTGCCTTCGCCGTGCAGCCCGGCAGTCCCCGCGGCGGGCGGCGGCTGCGTGAGGCGGGCGACTGGGCGCGGCCCGGCCCGGCCGGTGGAAAACAAAAAGCGGAAGCTGTGAAACTCGAGTCGAACACCTCCCTCCCCCCAGTCAACAAAGCAGGGACAAACGGCCAGGGGTCTGGGAAGGCGGGCTGCACCTAAAATGGCTAATTAGGAAATATTAATTACAGGACGTTCACACAGGAGCGCGGAGATAGAGCCTGATCCACCACAGGCGTGAAGCTGCCAAGATGGCTGCCCTGCCGGCCGCCTGTGGCGCATGTGCCCGGTGGGTTGGGAGGCGGTGCCGGACCAGGGTGGAGAAGGCGACGGAGAGGAAAAGGGCCGGTGGCCGGTCTCAGCAGGGTCTCCGGGTACCAGAGGAGGGGAGGCCTGAGTGAAACCAGGCCAGGTAGCGGGGCTGCCCCAGCCCGGGGCTGTGTGAGAGGTCGCTGCTCCCGACGGGCGGGCCACGGCCTGTGTGATGGGGCGGGGAGCGCCATGTTGGCATGGCAGGGGGAACAGGCCTGTTGGAAAGCAAAGCGCTGTCTTTATGTGAAATAAAAGGGAAGCAAATGGTATAACAGGCTGCCTCACGTTCCCTGGGGAAATTACGTGCTGGCTCTGCGGTGCGACATAGGGAAAAGCATTGTTTTGCTTCCGTCCCCAGCTTTTTGTTTTTTAATAGTGTAAAATTGGGCACATCTTGGTGTTTTGTTTGCTAATCAAGAAAAACGGCTTGCATATGAAATACTAAAATAAAATAAAGGCCAGGGTATTTTTCTTTCTTTGCTTATGCTCTCAGTAACTTAAAAAGGAGATGGAATCTACATTTTGTTCTCGTTATCACCAAAAACATTTGACCTTTCAGCCTGATACCTGCAATAGACAGTAAAGGTCAAGTTTCTTGATTAGGAAAAAGGTCTGTGTGACATTAGCAAAACACATGGGAAGGCTGTGCTTGAGTCACAGAAGTGACAGTGGCCCCTGGGCTGAAGACTTGTCCTACTCCTCTACCTACCTGTTTTTTTGGGGGTTTTTCGGTTTTTTTTTTTGACTGACCACCTCTGTGTTTTCAGCGTATCTGTGTATGTTGAGCAGTTTGTAGTCTTAAACTATTTACAGCTTATATATATGTACACATCCCAAACAGTGATGTTTGTCTCCCATTTTGGTACTTCATAAAATGATAGAGATGTCCCAGGGCCAGCTAGGTGCTGGTTCAGGATATCCTATTGGTAGTACTTGTGTTTATGACCATAAACATGTTAGAAATTCTAAAGTAGACTTAAGGGACAGCTGTCTTAAGATTGTAGTTTGTTTGTGTTTTGTCTTCTAGAAAAAAAAACATTTTGGGTTTTTGGATGATTGGTTCTGTTGGAAGAAATTGCAAATTGTGTTTAGAGAAAAAAAATTCAGGATTTTCGGGAGACATTGCTGCTGGCTGGAAAAAGGTAAATAAATGTCTTCTCAAAATGCTTTTTCACCTTTCTGTTTGGGTTTCATTTTCAGATCTTCTGCAATTGTTTGCTTCATCAGTGTTCTCCTCTCTGCATAGACACAAACTCTTCTGCCTGCAGGCCTCTCTCCTCCTGATTAGTCTGGCCACTGGCTGGTATTTCAGTCACAGCTTGCAACGTTTGAATTGACATTCTGCAAAAAGAAGGATCTCTGCCTCCTAAAATTGACAGAAACACGGGACAGTTTTCTCATGTTCCAGCTCTACCGAGGAATCATACAAACATCAACATAAATCTTGTGGATTTCTTCACATTTAAATCTAGTTGTCCCTTCTCAGCTGAAAGCACAGACTAACTATAGTAGGTCCTTACTGTAAGCAGGGTGCTGTAACAGTAACTGATACTCAGCATCCAGAATTTTGTATCCTCTGTTTCTAGAGAAGCTGCAGGACTGAAAGCCTTTTTTTTTTTTTGGTGCTTCTGTTGAGAAGAAAGTATCAAATTCTGTAATGGGCAGAAGATACTTTGTGTATTCGCAGAAACTGTGTGTTTGGGAACTGGAGTACTGTACAGAAAAAGTATTTTATTTAGCTGTAGAGTAGTGACCATGTATGAAATTATTAGAGCCCCAGAACCTCCTTTGCCTCCCTTACTGAGAGAGCAGCGTATGCTCATGACTGCAGTTGGTCAGACTGCAGGCGCCTTTTTCCCTAGTGACAGGTGCTGGGCAAACTGTACTCATCCAATTAATAGAGGCTTTCAGTCAACACAGTGGAGCAGTAACATGTCACAAATGTGGTAAGGGCCTGACTAGGTCTTTCTTCATCTGGCATAAATGAAGTCTGCCCTAGGTGGGTTACTTTCAGACCGGCATAGTAGCTATTACTTAAATGGGCAAACTTGTGTAAAAGCACACCCAAGAGTCATGGCATGAAAGAATTTAGCCTTGTAGCCACAGAAAATGCAGAACATGGTAGCAGTGGTGGTATCTTGTAAGACTGGGCTGAAAGAGGCCTCTTGGGTCAATGAGTCCAGCAACTACTCCATTATAATTAGTGCCCTTTTCATACTCTGATGGCAGGTCCAGAGATGGACAGTGTGAGAGGGGTTTTAGTCTGGAGGTACTGAGTTTTCTTTTTTAGCATTGGCGGCAAGGATGGTGGTATTCATTTCCACGCTTTGAGGGTGATGAACTAGAGAGAAAGTCATGTATTGGGGTGTCCAGATTGGGGAGGGAGTCCGAACACAATGCGGGGCTTGGTTGCTGGTAATCAGCAAATTGAGTTTCTGTGTGCAATGCTGGCCTCTCCGAATGTTAATAAAGTTCTGCTTCCTTCCTAAGCCACATCATTTACAGCTAATGAAGCAGTGAGGGGTTGCGGGAGAGGGAGCCTTGTGTAGGGGCTGGTGGCATGCTGGGGGAGGAAACCTCCTGCAAACGGCCTTCTTTGCTTCAGATGGCTCCCAGCTGTCACTGCTCTTCTCTCTTATCCTGTCTTCCGAGTATGCCTTCCTTCTGCTCTGCAGGGGGAGAATTAGAGAGGCAGAGATAAAATAGCCCAATACAGTCAGGATAAGTGTGTTCCTTTTTGAACTCAATGTTTGAAAACAGTAGCGGGCTCCTTGGACTGCTTATTGAGATTCCTAGTGGGAATAAGAGCTCAAAGAAGGCTTGTCTATATAAGCATCGGTACTCCTTCTGTCACCTAGTTGTAGCTCGAGAAGTAGCTGACGGGGTTGAATGTCTTGTCTTGTGACATCTTTATAAGGTCTTTACGCTGGACTGCAAAGCATGCTGTCCATGGTGATTGTCTTGCCACGATTCCGTTTTAGCACAGTGTATGTGCCTTTGGGCAGCTGTTGGGTTTCAGAAGGTAGGGTGTGATTCTTTGGCTTTAGAGATGTATTTGGTTTCATTCTGTGCCTGGAACCCGATTCTTGTGCATCCAGAGTTAGTCTAACTACCTGGCAATGGGCTGTCCAGCTCTTATTCCTTGTCATCCTGCTCTCTCTATCTGGGCACTTCAGTCAGATTTGCCACTGTTGACGACGTGAGTTCTAGTGTAGAAGAGTTTAAACAAACAGCTAGAGATTGAAAGTACCTTTTCACCTGTTAATCTTGCAATGTGTGTGATTTTTCTCTTGTAAGAGAATAATTACTTCTGCTTGGTTAACAGTATTAACTACCTGTAATACAACATACTGCATACTTAAAATATCCTGGGATGACTAACTTCAGTGCTAAAAACTGTCAAGAAGTCCTGAAGCTTCTGTGTTTGAGTGTAAACTTCTTAATGATAAAGTACTTCTTGCTCCTTGAGTGTAGTTTGTTCACATAACTTTCACCAGAGGACAGAATTACTAAATTGAAATAATCCTGACATCACCACTGGGAGACCAAAACTAAAAACACTTAGGGTTTGGTGGTTTTGAGGTCTTTTGGTGTGTGGGGAAAAGTGAATTAAAGGTTGGAGAGACTAGTTGATTTGCTGAAGAACAACAAAACGAAAGCAGTCTAGCGGTCTGGCTAGTAATTGGTCTAAAACAAAGTACAGTTTGTCTATGTCTGGCTCATCAAGCATCTGGCTAGTGCGTGAGTTTTCCTTTTGCCTGTGAAGCTACGGGACATTCTTTGTATTTCCTTCCTTTCCTTTGTATTTTGAGCTTCACAAAGGAGACGTAAAACTTGAAAGTAGATTGTTTCTGAAGGACCTCTGTATGAAGAGTAGCATGTCTCTTTCAAGTTAAGCCAGCTGTGAAGTGCTCTTGATCACAGGCAGGTGATGATGTTGCAATTTTTGATATTTGGAAGTCTAAACAGAGAGTATTGCTCTACCTCCAGCTGAGTTTTTCTTTAAAAACGAATAGGAGCTTTTCTGAAAGGTGATGTGTTTAGTGCAGAAGGGACTGGAATCTTCTGTTTATCTACAGGACATGCATAGTCTTGGCAAAACTGTCTGACCTTTCTTACCTTGACTCCTCATTTATGTGACTTGTCTTGACATTGCTCGGGCAGTACTCCTCTTAATGATTAGAAGTTTAATGATAGGAAGACAGTTGAGTTGCCATGTCACCTCGGTTCTAGGCTCCTTTGAAGGGGCTAGTGTTTAGGACATGGGTTTTCCCCGCTCACCTTGCTGTTACCTGTAAGAGAAATGGCTCTGCCTTGAAACCCTTCATAGTTTACTAGTGTTCCATTTACCATGTGATATTACGGGATTTTAATTGTCACTTCTGTTCTCCTAGCTGTCCTCTGTTCTTGTAAGGCTGCGTTTCTAATTTTTTTTCCATAGCTTTTGTTGCATGTAGCTGTTTGTACACAGGGGCTTAAGTTCACAGCCAAATGAGAATACTGGTTGTCCTCCTTCCAGTTTAATGTGGTCACAGCTCTGCCTATGGGTGGAAAGAAACTGATTTTTCAGTAGTAGCCAGGTGATGTGGCCACCATTGTTTCCTCCTGGCTGAGACTTTNTTTTTTTTTTTTTAAGTCTTTGCATGTCTCATTTGTGTATTCATATGATCATTGAGACCATAAACTTACTTGGATTATTGTTCTCCTTTATTTGTACAGACCCTGGCACAGTGAGGACCTAGCATGATGTCTTTTTAGATGTTGTCTCTGTAAAAGCTCAACAATATTCAGGGATGGCCTAGGTTTACCATCTCACTTAGACACTATTCAGCAGCCTACATAATGTTGATAGTTACTGATTTAAAATTGGTTTGACCAAGTAATCTGAGGTTTGTTAGCTGTGATGTGAAAATTGCTTCATTTTGATCACTCGCAAAGCTTTTTTCCCCCACTAGCTCCATCTACTGTCCCTGAGGGTACGTGTGGAATTTCAGATGTCTTCAGTGTGGATTCTCATGAGTCCACATTAGTCAGAAATTTCCATTTGACTCAATATTCAGCAAATCAGGGGGCAGTGTTCCAAAACCAGCAAAGGCAAACAAAGTGAGAGTTGGTCTCAGGATCTTTTAAAAACAAATTGGTTGAAGAATTCAGCATAGGTAGTTGTATCTTTTTTGATATCAGTTTAAAACTTCAGTTGCATGTATACCTTCTTAATAGAAAGGAGTATAAAACTTAAGTTTACAGGTGTTTAATTTGCTCAACTAAGAGTAACGGTTTAGGTTTTGTTTGGTGTTTTTTCACACTGTTTAGAAGGCAGCTTGCTGTCTTGTGCTAGTGAGAGTTTTTATTCAACCTTTTTTTGAAGCTGACAAATGGTATTTGATACATTCCTGGAGGTGAGGTCCATCAATAGCTATGGGCCATGATAAAGCCTTTGAGGGAGGAATTTTCTTAACTCGCAGATTTCCCCAGCAGAGCTTTCTAGTTCTTATCAAGGATTGCTGTTATACTTGTTTCTACGCTTTTCCCTTGAGTATTGGCTACCAGCTTTTGTGTCCCCCGCTCAAGAGAGCGAGAATTCATCTCCCTGCAACTGCTACGATGATGCAATCAAATTTCCTGCGTTTGGGGAAATTGCAGGAGTCAGCACACAGAAGTATTAGCGTTGATCTTCATCCTGAGAAAACTACCTTCCTGCCCAGGGTGTTTCCCCTGGCTTCTGCTGGTGGCAGGATGATTGAGAGAAGATCCTTGGCTATCAGGAGCTGTTCTGGCTTCATACAAATCCTGCGGTGTGCTGGGTGACAGTGCTGAAGCCTTCCTTTTCCAGGTTCAGCATTGGTTCAGCTTGGTGCTTAGGTGACATGGTGGTAGGTATTGTGTAAATGACCTGAGAGAATGAAATGTAACATGTTAGTCCTTTTGTGGAGGCATTGATTTTTATGCAAAAATATGAAGTTTATCTTCTGTCTTGAAAACAGAGGACAAATTATAAAATTGACATATCTGATCAATTGGTTTTGAAAGGTGCCATCTTTATTTGCCAATGGAGACTTTTTGGTTTTTTAACCCACTCCCTTGGAAATGTGTAGAAGCCGTAAAACAGCAGGAAGCCAAGTCACTAAAAGCATCCAGAGGAATTTAATTTTATTTTCATAAACTAATCTACCCACTCACATCTATCTGTGTAAACTAATTACTTTTTTAATTAGATAGCCTTTTTGATTGCTTATGGAGAGCTGTGGTGAAATTTGCCACTAATTATACTGGGGCAGGGGAAGGCCTCTGGATTGTTAGGAAGGATGAGAAAATTTTATTTCCTTTTGTTGAAATGGGGACCAAGTTGTAATTGATACATAAATAATGTGCTTATTTTTCCAATTTCAACCTATTCAGCTTCTGTTAACCTTACTAATTGAGGCTCTTTCTGTGGGTCATTGGCTTTCCTTCCATCTAATGTAACATCTACAGGAACTTCAGAACAATAAGGAAACAAAACTGTTGTAAAGTTGAAGTTTTCTTTCTTCCTGTTAAAGGTAATGTTTATGCTGAATGATTCTAGATTTTGGACTTTGGTGAGTTCCAATGATGTTTGCCCTGACATACTGGATCCTAGGACATGCCAGCAAGTGATGTGCAAAGTTCAAGTGCTGGTTTTTCTTACTGTGGTTGAATATGTATTTAGAAAACTGGTGGGAGGTGGCAGTTTCGCATCTCTTGTGCCATCTCCTCTGACGCCCTAAGCCCATTGTTTGGATTTATCATGAGGCCTGTGTTAAATATAATAACAAAACATAGCCAAGATTGCACATGGAAGAGAACATAGTGGTTCTCCTTTCTGTTTCCTGTTGGTGGTGTCTTTATAAAAAGTAAGTGCTGTGGGAGGAGGGCTGTTAAGATGGTTAGGCTGTAAGCAGCATGTTTTCTTCTCCTTTCCCTCAAGCTTGTAGTCTGTCTCTGAGTCTGTACTAAGGGTGATGTTTTCAAATTAATTTGCTGTTTCCCTCCTAGTTGCTTCCAGCAGGACCCACAGTTCACTTCTGGTACCTTGCAGGCTCCATCCTTCAGTTTCCAGTTTCAGTCTAAACTTGTGGCCTCTTATCTTTGTGTAAACAAGTCACTTGTGCACAAAATAAACACTGCTGACAAATGGGAATTTAAGGCATTTTTGACATTGCATTAGTGGTGAGTGTTTAGAAATGTGAATAAAAAAGTGGGAAGCTAGATAAAACTCCTTCAGCTGGATTGTAATCTAGTCCTTTCGTTCAGGAGGACCATTTTCAGCTTCTTTGAATCCACTGCATTGGAACTTGAATAATGAATGCACTGCAGTGTGCAAGGTCTGAAAGGTCTGATATGTATCACTGAAATCTCCTTTGAGGGGCTCTGGGGATCACCTCTTCACTGTATCCAGAGTAGTTCACTTAAGCTGTGTCACGAATGTGACTTTTACGTTTCTGTGTGAGTGGGTGAGCCTAAAGGGATGAGTGCTGCTGAGGCAAGGATGGTTGCTCCATCCACCGTAGGTGCTTTTCCCTAATGTGTAAGTATGAGGCAGGATCAGCTGTCCCTGTGTCATGTCTGACAAAGCTGCCTGGTCAAGAGAAGACCTCTAGGAATGCAACTCAAACAGCCTGCTTGGGCAGTCTGTTTCAGAGCTTCATTTGTCTTAGTCTTTTTCTGAGGAGGAAGGAACCCTTCCAACTTTTTTATTCTTGCTGTAACTGAAGCTCATTGTGTCTTACTTTTCTGCCAAACAAAATTTTATTCCTGTCCTCCATAACCTTATATATGCTTGAAGACTATTACCATTACCACCCTCATATTCTCCAGGCTAAAACATCATGATTTGTTCCATCTTACTTAGAGACTGTTTTTCAGTCTTTCTGGTAGTTTTCATTGTTTTCCTCTGAATCTTTCCTATTTATCATTCCTTTAGTTTTAGCTTCCAGCTGTGATAATGCTTCTAGGTGAAGCCTTACTAATATGAAGGAGAGTGTAAGGGCTGTTGCCCATGTCTTGTAAACTATGCTAATTTTTTGCATATAATTCACTTACATCTCTTTCAGCAATGCTGTCTAGCTTGTACCTTTTCCTGTGTTTGTGCAGCAGATAATTTCTGCTGACATGCAAAATTTTGCATTTTTTCCTTGTTTAAGTATGTTCTTACTGAAATGAAGTTTTCTTAATTTTCTCCAATTTGTCAGAAACCTTTTGATTTCTATTCTTGTTCTTCAAAATATTGAACAGCTTTGTATCATCCACATACTAAATACACACACTTACTCTTTCACGTCTTTTGCCATACATGTCAGTTGAACAGAACTACACCTTTTAGGGTGGTCAGACCATTCAATTTTAGTAGTAAATTCTTAGTAACTACCCAGTGTAAGAGGGGTATCAGTAGTATCCTACCACTGTGGTAATTCTGAGGACCCCAGTCTATTAGGAATGAGTGGCAGCTATTGCCCTGTAGTTAAGCTTTTTCCTTGTTCTGAACACCTCTGCTTGCTTGAGTTACACCAAGGACTTGGATGCTGGTGGTTTTTTTCCCCCCTCTCTAAGAGAATGTTTCGGACTGTGACTGCTGGGTATTTGGTTGGAGAGGTCTCAGGGCTTTTAAAGCCAGTTCAGTTAGTGTTAGAGGAGTGCGGGAGATTGAAAGCAGTTCAGAATTGCAGGCTTTCACCAGAGGTGTGTGAGGTGGGTTGCCAAAACCAGAATGTTATTCTAAGGAAACAGAGCAGCTCTGTGTATTTTGTGGGGGTTTTTTAGTGTGTGTTTTGTTTGTTTGTTTTTTTTAACTGGTAGATCTGGATTCAAGCCTCTGCTTTAGGTTATGCAGAAAGGATTTGAAAACAGGTCTTCTAGATGGCAGATAAAGCCATTCTATTCCTGCTACTAACCTTGTCCTTTCCTGCTGGCTAGAAAATTCTGGCTCAGTTTATTGCCTTTTGTGAATGTGATTCTGAAAGCCCAAAGTCAAAATACGACAAAGTGTGTCCTAAGTGTTGGTAGCATGGAGTACGTTATATTCTGCAGATCCATAAGCATTAGATATTCATGAAATGCTTGTGCTTGGATTCAGAGGCACTGTACTAACTGGCTCTGCGCCTTGCAGTTAGTCTCCTTTTCCTACCTCAAGGCTGTCAGCAGGACTTCTGAAAGGATGTGTTTTTTGTGGGTTTAACCCAAAATATCTATGTACAGTTAGCTCTTCCCTCCTCTTAAAGCATGTTGGAGCCTCCTGCCTGAAGATGTACCTTGTTCTTTTTTGTAGCTAACTATGTGTGTATTCTGTTGGACGTTAAGTCTTGGATCCAAGACACACCCTGTCCCTTCTGAAACTGTGTTTCAATTGATAAATAGCCTTTTAACCTATGCTGTGTGATCTTGGTGAAATTCAGCTAATTCAACTCAATGAGCAATATTTTGACTGGAAAAAAATTTGTTTTTCAGTCTTTTCCCTTTTATGCTAGTAAGCTGTGGCCAGGAATGACCAGTACTTAGTGATGCTCCTTGTGCAAGTGCTTCTGGACCAGGTTGTGCTTTCCCCCGCTCCATATACCTCTTAAGTCATTCTAAAATATTTTCTTTTTTTTTTAGTATAAAATTTCAGTTGTCTTATTTGTGTTGTTGGTTGTTCTCTAGTACAGTGTGACAAATTATAAGAACAGATTTCCATATTTCAAGGAAGTGGTACCTGTGACTAATAAATAAAAAGGATAAAAGGATGCAGTGGCAGCTGTTTTCTCTGCTTGTGTTTTGGAAGAAATAACTGATGTAGACATTGGACCCTAAGGAGAGGTTCAGGGCTGCAAATCCCAGACAGAGAAAGATGTAGCTTAGTTATTGCAGTTAGAGCTAGAATATGGGTGAGGAAAGGATTTGTGGCTTAATGGTGTGCTTCCATGCTGAAGCATGGGTGTTTATTGGATCCTCTTCTTAAGTATTCAGCCTGTGGTTTTCCGAAGAAAATAAGTTATTTTCCTGGATCTTGATCCCAGAACATACACACCATAAAACAACAACCCAAAAGATGGTGCTAATAAATTGCAAGGTTTGCTTTTCAGGCAGACTATTTTGAGGGACTTTATTTTGAGATGTGTTATATTAGAAGCCTGTCAGAAACACTGGTTTAGAATCATGGTTACTTTCATGAATACAAGAAACTTACCTTCAAAGAATTCATGGGAAACTTTCTCTGTCTAAGAAAATGCTTTGTATTAATTAAAACATTATTAGTAACATAACAAAAGCACCTGGCCTGTAAATTAACTAGTTATATGTGGAAGTTTTGCAAGTGAATGAAGGAGTTTAAATTAAAGGACAGAGTTTTGACACCACTTCCAGTTTTGATTATACAGTATAACTGAGGACTTAATATTAGTTTCCTGGTGAAGTACCAAGTTTGTTTTATAGTTGTATTTCAGATGCAGCACGTCTTCTGAATCAAGGGGCAGGAATCTGAACTGCGCAAGGGTGAACTTAAAAGCAGGCAGTAGCTAGTAAATACGTGAGCACAGCAATGGGCACAGAACTTAATAATGATAACTTACTTCCAAACTGTTATTTTCAGTCTACCTTTTTCTTCTCAGGTCACCTCTTGTTTCTTTGGTCAGACTGTAACATGGACTCCTGTTCTGCTATGACCTTTCAGTGAAACAAATGCTTTGTTCAACTGGCAAATAATTGAGAAACTTCTTAAACATATTCTGCCTGTAAGAGAGGTATAATTGAAAGGATAGTACCTCTGTTCAGGGTGTAAAAAATGCATTAATGGTAAAAGTCCAACATGAAAACTGAGTGATAAATTAACATGTATCGTCATATGAAAAGGTAAATAGAGCTCATCAATCTTATGTAGACTTTGAAAGGTATCAGTAAAGCTAATGACAAAGTTCAAACAGGACAGAGATCAAAAGTATTGCCCACATAATTTGTCTTTTTTGGGGTGGTCTCCTATATCCATTAATGCAGACTATGCACCTCCAAAAAGAGTAGATAACTTTAAAATTAGAAATAACATGGTATCACTTGATGTGCTACTGCCTTTTGAGTGTGCGATCTGAGAGGGTAGTGACAATACTACTGCTTATGCTTAATCTTCTGTATTTTACTTTGCTGTGGAACTTGGATCCAGTCTAAATGATAAATGCTTCATCAGCAAAAATAATCTTCTTTATGAATAATCTGCATCTGGCCACTCAGAGTACTGCTTGGAAAAATGCAGTCACTGAATCAACTGTTCGGCTAGCATGAGTAATGCATTAGCTGCATGGCTTTGCCAATCACCCTTCAGGGGTCAGCCCTGTTATTGCTGCTTTGTCACATTTTTTTTGGTATAGTTTTTACAGGTATCATGCTTGCTGTCCTCTCAGAAGTTAAGACACTTCCAGAGGCATCTGGAGACAGGAAGAGAGCAAATCCTTTCAGGTATGAACATACGTTGTTTTGGTTTTTTTTTCATCAGTAAGGCAGGCTTCTTTTGATATAACAGAACATGCCCAGTCTTTTGGAGAACTTAGTAAAAGGGAAGAAGAAATGGATAGGGGAGAGTATCATCTTGGTTCATGATGCAGCTGGAGGTAGCTAGAAAATAGCTTGACAGAGAAGTATTAGGCAAACCTGAGAAACCACTCTACCCCAGAAACTGTTGCACCGAGAAACTTTTCCCGGGAGTCTGGTTTATATGGTAGCTACTCAGTGCCAAGTGCCTTCACTCTAAGTGTCAACTTAAGCCACGTCACAGTGCTACTTTTCTGCAGCCACTATAGGTCACGCCTCTGTTTAGCTTTCATGCCGACCTGCATTTCTTGTGGTACTCAGCAACTGTGCCTCATTTTTCTGTGGGTTTGTTTTCCACAAGTGTGTATTATTTCTTCTGAAGAAGAGTAATTTTTATTTTAAATTCTGCTTTACCCAGCAGGATCGACACCTCCTCACACCTCCTTTCAGCTCAGCATTTATTCACCACACTCCACTCAATAGCCACAAGCATAGAGTTACTGTTACACTGACTGCAGCTGGTCGGCTAGGACATGCTTTGTCCACTCCAGCTGCCTTTCCTGGTGAAGGTCCCTAGAAGAAGCTCACTGAAATGATTGTTCAAAGGCAGATGTTCTCATCAGTAGCAGTTAATTTGTGGTGTGTTCACCAGGCAGTGTCTGTTTCGCAGGTCAGTGCCTAGGACACAGTGCTGGTAAGAAGGTATGCACATACTCTTACAAAACCATAGCAGTGTCACCGAAGGTTTCACCTCTCAGCTCTGTTTAGTACTGGTCTGAGGTCACTTCAAAAGTAGGTCACTCTGCAGTCAATCCGAAACCTTGTAGTGCTGATTATCTGTCAGAGCAGCGCTTAAGAGTGACGGCGAAGCAGACTTATTACTCTTAATGTGCTGAAGGTACACAAGTAGAAGTACTGAAACTGCAGTTTACTCAAACTCAGGCAAATTAACAAAAAATTTTATTAAGAGTATTCAATATAGCACCACACAAAAGGTACACTGTGCTTTGTGTTGCCTTTAAGGAACGTGCCAGAACACTTTCAAACTAGAAAAACTAATGTAAAAAGCTTTCTTGTTCATCAGCAGAGCTTACTGTTTGCTGCTTAGAGAAGCTATTCTGAAAGAACCACAGCTTTTGTACATAATGTTTTAATGGTCTTCCAGGCAGATTAAGCATTGTTCCCTTACCCATTAGTTCTCTTTAATTTTCTGGGGTTTGAGATTTTTTTTTTTTAAAAAAAACAAACTCATGTAGGCCAAGGTGCTTTCAGGAAAAGCATTCAATCCAGAACTCTTACCAGCAGATCCAACTGACAACACACTAGTCAGCTGCTAAATTCTGTTTCTTGAAAAAGTAACAGAATTTTGATCAGTGATAACTGTGTGAAGTGTGCTCTATGAATCCGACCCCAGGCAAACTGAGGATTTGGAATCAGATCTTAATTCTGCCTTGGGCTCAAACATAAACAAGGAGTAGATAGTTCATAAAATTACAGATAAATTGCATCTTAGAAAAAAAAAAGGGTGACTTTGAAGAGTCATTTAATCCATCTCCTCTTTCAGTACAAATTGTTATGCTATAACGGCCTGAAATTATTTCAAATATAAGGTGCTTCTAAAGCCCATGGCAGGATGTTGGAACTATATGATCTTCAAGGTTTCTTCCAACACTAACCACTCTACGATTCTATTTCATTCCGAAGTATTTATTGGTCCCTTCTGTTCCTTACATAGCTGAACTTCTTAGCCTGGTCAGGTTAAGTTCTGTATATTAGCTATTACACTATTACGCTTACATTAAATAGGCCTTATTTTTCCTTTCTGTCACTGAGGTGAACCAGAAAATAGTTTTATTTTGCCTGAATATGGAACACACAGATGCTTCAGAACATCCTTTATTTGATGCATCTTGCAGTCAGAGAAAGGCCAGTTTGCATAAAGGGAACCTTAGCAAGTCAACAATAGTAATAGAGCCATACTCAAATGAAAGTGTGGAATGGACCCAGTGCTAATGCATATAAAGAGAGTACTGAAAAACTGCTAGGCTTCCAGCTTCACTGACTCCAGTATGGAACGTGCTTCTTTATACTCTTCAGCTTCTTCCAATTCTTTTTCATTTTCCTGGAATTAAAAAAAAAATAATTGAGTGCTTTGAAAATAATTTACATAGGATTAAATTAAGAAGGTAACTATGAAAAAAAAAAAACCTGCTAAGAACAGATAAGGAGAAGGCTGAGGTACTCAACAACTTTTTTGCTTTGGTCTTCACTGGCAATCTGTCTTCCTACATCTCTTGAGTGGATGGACTGCAAGACAGGGACTGGAGGAGCAAAGTTCCTCCCACTGTAAAAGAAGATCAGGTTTGAGACCACCTGAGGAACCTGAACATACAGAAGTCTATGGAACTCAACAAGTGACTGGAAAAAGGGAAACACAGCACACATTTTTTTAAAAGGTTGGGAGGGAGGACACTGGGCACTACTAGCCTCTCAGCCTCACCTCTGTGCCTGTGAAGATCACGGAACAGATCCTCCTAGAAGCTATGCTAAGGCACATGGAGGACAGTGAGGTGATTCAAGACAGCCAGCATGGCTTCACCAAAGTCCTGCCTGACCCTCTACGAGTGACCCTCTATGGAGTGAATACCTCAGTGGACAAGGGAAGAGCTATGGATGTTGTCTATCCGGACTTCCGTAACGCCTTTGACATGGTCCCCCACAACATCCTTCTCTCTAAATGAGAGAGGTATGGATTTGATGGGTGAGCTGTTTGGTCAAAGAGGAATTGGTTGGATGGTCACATCCAGAGGGTAGTGGTCAACATCTTAATATCCAGATGGAGACTAGTGACAAGTAGTGTCCCTCAGGGGTCTGTACTGGGACCAGTACTGTTTAATATCTTCATGGACAACATAGTGGGATTGAGTGCACCCTCAGCAAGTTTGCAGATGACACCAAGCTGAGTGGTATGGCTGACACACCTGAAAGACAGGATGCCATCCAGAGGGACCTGGACAAACTCAAGAAGTGGGCCCATGTGAACCTCATGACGCTCAACAAGACCAACTACATGGTCTTGCACCTAGGCTGGGGCAACCCCAGGTATCAATACAGGCTGGTGGATGAAGGATTGAGAGCAGCCCTGCTGAGGACTTGGGGGCACTGATGGATGAAAAAAGCGGACATGAGCTGGCAATGTGCACCTTCAGCCTCCAAAGCCAAATATATGCTGGTGCGCATCAAAAGAAGTGTGGCCAGCAGGTTGAGGGAGGTGATTCTCCCCCTCTACTCTGCTCTTGTGAGACCCCACCTGGAGTACTATGTCCAGCTCCCCAAGTACAAGACAGACATGGACCTGTTGGTGCGGGTCCAGAGGAGGGCAACAAAATTGACCAGAGGGCTGGAAAACCTCTCCTTTGGGGACAAGCTGAGAGTTGGGGTTGTTCAGCCTGGAGAAGAGAAGGCTCCGGGGAGACCTTACTGTACCCTTCCAGTACTTAAAGGGGGCTTATAAGAAAGATGGGGACAAAATTTTTACTAGGGCCTGTAGCAATAGGACAAGGGGTAATGACTTTAAACCAAAATACGGTACATTTCAATTACACAGAAAGGAGAACCCTTTTACAATGAGGGTGGTAAGACACTGAAACAGGTTGCCCAGAGAGGTGGTAGATGCCCCATCCCTGTAAAAATTCAAGTTCAGGTTGGAGGGGGCTCAGAGCAACCCGATCTAGTTGAAGATGTCCCTGCTTACTGCAGGGGTGTTGGAATAGGTGATCCTTAAGGTCCCTTCCAACCTAAACCATTCTGTGATTCTGTGAAACAAGGGCTATATCATTATTGTCAACACTAGTTCTATATGATTCAAAGCACAGGTAATTTCTTTTGTCCTACCTAAGGTCCAGGATAATGGTGTCATGTGTGAGCACATGTGGCCTACGCACACCTCTATTCTGTTAAATATCTAAAACCAAGGACAGCCTGACTGGGACAAATAACAACAGACCTCAGAACAAGAGTACCATTAGGAAAAAGCTTAAGCAGTCTGACAATTGAAAAAAAACCATACTGTACGGTTGACTTTAATAAAAGCATTTGAAGATGAGCAAAGCACAGAAAGCAGCCCTTAAAGACTTCCAAATTCTTAACAACAATAGTAACTCCCCCCATTCCTTGTTTTAATGTTCTATAGCACACTGTATGGATCAATAGCACCACTTCTGTGTGCCACAGAAATCTAGACCAGCTAACTGTCAAGTAACAAGCTGAATGACAAAAGGACCCTAAATCCTGCCAGGTCCTGAGCATTTATCCTGGAAAACAGTAGAGGCATGCTACCTGAAGGTAAGACACCTCAAATTTTCCTTTGAGAAGGGTTTTGCATTTTAGCCATCAAATGTGTGTATTTTAGGGTATGTATTTTCAGCCTCATGGTAGCATTTACACATGTAGCTGAATTCTTGGTAAGTCAGCTTTTAAAATAAGCATGATGATCTCCAAAATTAGTTTAGTTTCAGTGAAACTGTCTGTACAAGATACTATTTATCCCTGCAGGTACTCATAACTTAAAAATGTGGCACTAGCGCTCATCTCACTAATAAATAAAATAAGCAGTACTTGGCAAGGACTCAGCTGTCTTGTTTCTTGCATCCACAGCATAATAAAGTAGTAAGAAAAGTATTTTGACTGTTTCAGTTCACTACAAACATACTATACAAATCTACGTGATCTAGAAAACTATCTAAAGCAGGTGAACTATTTTTTTTCTGACTGTGGAACTAGCACAGGAATTCAGTCCATTCTAGCAGTTCAGTATTTAAGTGTACTTTGAGTGTATGTTCTCTTAAATATAGCTTCTAATAGTCTAACACACGCAGTTTTCATAGACTGAAGACCAAGTCTGCAAATACAGTTATCTAAAATGAAATATCAGTATGTTATAGGATGCTAGTCTTGGGACTTACAAAAAGGAATTCTTCAACCCAGTTCTAATACATTACAATTGCACGGCAGACAAGCATGTTTATCTAAGTTCATCAAGACATTTCTCAGTCAGTGTTTTTTGGCGCTATACTTACTAGTAGTTGAGTAAGATCTGCGTGTGCAGCTTCTAATCGGCGCTGGCAGTCTGGAATCATCATTCGCGACTCTTGTAAAATCTCAATCTGTGAAAATTATAAGCCAATGAAATGAGAATGTATTCCAAATTTTAACGTTATTTTTGAAGGTAAGTCTTTACTCTGAAAAATCAGTAGTCTGGTCATCATCAAAACAGTTGTACCTATTTTCTGAATAGTTTGGGGTTTTTTTTATTAGAAGACATTCACTTAGCATAATCGCTTAAAACTCTGTTAACTTACAGGACACTTCCATTTACTTTGTGCTTAAATAAATTTAAAGTATTAAGTATTTAGAATAATTTTTCCCTTAGACAGAAGTACTGCCTGATAAGCTTTCCATACAGCATTTGTTAAAAAGGCTATTTAGAACAAACTTTCTCCTGCTGTCATGAAGCAGCTTCATCCAAAATGGGATCAGCTGGTTATATAAATATCTCCTGCATCTTTTGGGTAATAAAGAAAAACAGTGTTCAGATAATACCACATAGAGATAATTACTGCATGAAAAAAGTTATTGAGTTATTGATCACATTGTGTGCACGCTGCGGGAGGCTCTGACTGAAAGACAAAGGTAAAGAAAAATGAAAAGCAAAGACCAGCAGGCTCATATTTTTGATGCTTATCATGCATAAAAAGTTATTACTTATCCTTGTGCTTCATTTTAGGAGAAAGATTATTCTCACCATGCACTTTGAACAAAATTACTAAACTGGCACCCACTGAATCTGAACATCCTGCCGCCTCCTACAGAAAACAACTTTAGATTTATACAAGGGAACACTTATTTCATGGAACATTTCTGGATCTGAAATCCAGCCACAGAGAAGAAAAGGTGTGCAGAGTTGTTCAGTAATGTTAAATCTATCTAGAAATGAAAATCTGTTAGATATTTAAATATGAAACGCCTTCTGCATTCAGGATAACCTGCAACAGAAGGTGTTCCCTTTAAACGGCTTACTTCATTCTGTTATTCCTGTGTTGTGTTCTCCTTTCAGTATTAATGCTGCCGTACTGAAGGGAATGCTGTCATTGTAGAAGGGAAGATAAACTATAGCTAATACTGTATTTCTCCATACAGGAACACCTTACATAGGAAAATATTGTCACCATGTTTTTCAGTGTCATATTTAAGTTCTTAGTTCAAGTTATTTTTCAGAGAAAGGGTTTAAAAACTTTGTTTCAGAGAGTCTAGAGCAAAACTTGTCTATTTTAATGAAGCAAAGATGGGTGAAAAATGTTTAAAAAAAAAAAAAGAAAAAAAGCACCCCCAAGTTCTAGTTCTCATTGGTATTATCACTTTTCTTTTAATCATTCAGTATGGGACAGTATTAAAAATAAAAGCAGGAACTCTGCATATTACACTTTCAGCAGTGAATGAATAAATACAGGTTTATAACTTCCATACAGTGAGGTGTGCCATAAACTGCATGAGATGATGCCTTCTGCTTTATGTATTACAAATTTGTTTCATAAAGATTAATTACAGGGGTGAGAATATCCAATAATGACTTCCTTTGGCCTGTATTACTAAATAGTTGTGTATTGTAAAGCTGGTAGATGATATGAAAAGTAGTAACTTACTGGATACATGCCACTCAATAAGTGACCTGGGAAGGCATATAAATCTAGAATCTGTAAGCTGTAGTCCTGTCTGCTCTAAAAAAGGAACAAAACTACTCCAATCACTCTGTTCAAAACAGAATTTTACTGAGATCCAAAGGGCTACCTGAGTTTTATTTCCATTTTCCTGCAGTTATGGAATAATAAATAAAAATCAGAAGGAAGATAAATCCTGGAACTACATGCAGTAGGTACAAACAGTTGAAGACTGCAACAGGAATTTTATGGAACCAAGATTATTAATTGATTACTGAACTGCCCGTGCAAACTTTGATAACTTTTGAATAGAACACATTTTTCCAAGTAATGCTAATAATCACAGATAGGCCACTTACTGTTTCAAATGTATATAATAAAGCAAAGTCAAAAGCTCAAATAATGACATAAACTTTAGGACTGGATTTAAAGTGTTTGCTCACCAAATTCTATCAAAATTCTACCAAACTTTCTGACTCAACTCTAAGGAGTTTGAATTCTAAGCAGATCACAGAGGAAGTTACTACATGAAACTGATCTAACTTTGCAAAGAACCATAAACATCTGCAAGGTTTCTGTGAATTACAATGCCAAATGGAAGTATTAAAAAACCGGAGTAACTGAAGTGCATCTCAGTATAGTACTAAGACAAAAGCAATAAAGCACAAAAATATGTACAGGGAGAAGCAAATTCAATTTATTGTCAATAACAGCACATAGGACCAAAAAAGAGATAATGATGTCCCCCTTTCTTTGTGTACTGAAAAAGCCAGTTAACCAAATCTCTTCAACCAGCCACGCTTCTCGTCCATTATGTTTTAGGATTGAAGATATTTCTACTAAGGGAGCATCTTTCAAAAGAAAGCAGTTTGCTCAGATGTGATGGAGCTCTCTAACTGTTGGGGTGTATATAACCTATTTACTGAACGCGATGTGGACTTTTTGTAAATTGGATCAGATGTCAAAGAACTGGTGTGAATAATGCACTATCAGCAGCCTTCAATCTGTTTTCCATAAATTCCATGTTGCACTGACAGATAAAGCAGAACAGATGCAAACACAGATCTATCCACCAGTTGCCTAAGTGGAAGGGCACCATAGCTAAAATCAGACAATTATTTTACACATTCAAAACAAGCACAAAGGTCAAACATAAGTCTGTGAGAAACAGCTGAGGAGGTGTGGTGGGTTAACCCTGACTGGGTGCTGGGTGCCCACCAAGCCACTTTATCACTTCCCCTCCTCAGCTGCACAGGGGAGAGAAAATATGACAAAAGGCTTGTGGGTTGAGATAAGAATGGGGAGATCACTCAGCAATTACCGTCACAAGCAAAACAGACTTGACTTGGGGAAATTAGTTTAATTTGTTACCAACTGAATCAGAGTAAGGTAATGAGAAATAAAAACTCCTAAATCTTAAAACACCTTCTCCCAATCCATTCCTTCTTCCCAGGCTTAACTTTACTCCTGAATTCTCCACCTCCTCCCGACAGCAGCACAGGGGGACAGGGAATGGGGATTGCGGTCAGCCCATCACATGTCTCTGCCACACCTTCCTCCTCAGGGGGAGGACTCCTCACACTCTTTGTGGCTCCATTGTGGGGTCCCTCCCACAGGAAACACTCCTTCACAAGCTTGTCCAATGTAAGTCCTTCCCATGGGCTAGATTTCTTCACTAACTGCTCCAGGATGTGTCCTTTTCACGGGGTGCAGTCCTTCAGAAACAGACTGTTCCAGCATGGGTCCCCTGCAGGGTGACAAGTCCAGCCAGCAAACCTGCTCTAGCGTAGGCTCCTCTGTTCATGCATCCACAGGTGCTACCAGGAGATGGCTCCAGCACAGGCTCTCCATGGGGTCACACCCTGCTTTGTCCACAGCCACACATCCACCTGCTCTGGTGTGAGGTCCTCCGTGGGCTGCAGATGGACATCTTCTCCACTGTTAACCTCCATGGGATGCAGGGGGCCAGCCTGCATCACCACGGTCTTCACCACGGGTTGCAGGGCAATCTCTGTTCCCACACCTGACCTTGGTGTCCGCAGAGTTATTTCTCCCTCATATTCTCACTCCTCTCTTCCAACTGCCATTGCACAGGTTTTTTCCCCTTCTTAAATACATTGTCACAGAGGCAGTACCACTACTGGTGATGGGCTTAGCCTTGGCCAGCGGTGGGTCCATCTTGGAGTCAGCTGGCATTGCCTCTTTCAGACACCGGGGGAAGCTTCTGGCACCTTTTCACAGAAGCCACCCCTGTAGCTCCCCAGGTACCAAAATTTTGCCATGCAAACCCAACACAGGAGGCAATGCCCAAGGCTTCAACCATAAACAACTTTGATTTTTAGCAGGTCCCACAATGAAACTTCAAAGCTAATATTTCAACTTTAGGCAGATCAGAGGTGCTCAGATGAAGCAGATACTTTACTCTGGCTCATTCAAGCACTTACACTAAAACAAATTTTCGACAATTTAAGAATACAAAAAAATATTACTGCTTATGAGTGTTGATACCAAGTGTTCTGCAATAGGAAGCAATTTTGCTGAGCCTGATATCTAGTATATAACGGGCAGTGGTTTTATCAGCTTCAAAAAGATGGAAGCAGAGTTTGTTTGGGGTTTTTTTCCAGCTGACTCACACCTAAACAGAAGATTTAGAGATATGCAGGTTCACAAATAATTTGAGGACAAGGACAAGAAAAACTCCACAGGGCTCTCTGTTTTTCCTTGTCCTTAGAAGGGCAACCTAATACTCACAGAATCATAATAAACTACTAGGTCACAGGGCATAGTGCCAATATTGTTTTATATACAGGAATGGTATTCTAAACACATGATAAATGTGAATGAGTCATATATATGTAGAAATTATATACACATACACGAATATATAATTCATGCTTTTAAATACTGCCTCATAATCACTTGCCCTTTGATGGGTGCACAGATAATAATAAATAACAGTATGGATCTACTCAAAGATGGTAGGAAGGAAAAGAAAAAAAGAAATAATTCAGTTTGCTAAGAAAAGTGCTACTTGTTTGAAGTACTTTTCATCAGAAAGTTTGTAAAACACTTGGAATCCATTGACTAATTAATCAGGGAATATAAAGGTTGGCTAGGATGGTGGCATGGAGACATAGGGAGCAGGACAGTGTAGGTGATGTAGGAGAAAGCTGGGCATAGGGAAGGCAGGAACTTGGAGGAGATATGGCATTAAGGTGAATATGGAGGGAAAAAATACCCAACACATTCAAAAACTGCAGGAAACCAAGTTTTATTAGTTCTATTTTCTTTGAAGCAACTTGTTTTACTTTCACATAGCAAGCCCAAAAGAAGCTTGAGCTATCCACAAATACAGGATACTAGAGCACACTGCCGTCTGTTGTAGGTGAGTTATCAAACACATTGATAAAACACTTCTGAAGGAGCATGAAGAAAAGCTTGTAGTAAAGAATTGGAGAGCATTCTTTTCTTTCTGTAATGCTTGAGTGTTTCAAGAACTGAAATGGCCGCATATCAACCACAAACCACCTATCATTTGTAGCAAGAAAGCTGGAGGAGGAGAAAACCTTCTAGATCTAATGCCTCAGTATTTGAAATGAGCTTTCTCTGCAGCTCCTCTCAGGTGAGGGCTAATCCTGTTTCTCTTAAAGCAGATCACTTCAGGACATAAAAGGCAGTTTCATTTGGTCTTTTTGGAAAACAATTTGTAAGTGGCTGTCTTCCACTCATGTACAACTGTCAGATTGTTTGCATTGTCAGTGGCAGCGGGTGGAGTGAGAACACATGACTTGAAGCTAAAAAATGGAGATACTTTTCAGAGGACAGAAGTAAAACTCTGTGTCCTCGACTGAAAAAATTCTTAATTAAATACACTGTATCATAAATTTCAGATATTGCTCCTTTAAAATTAACTTAGAAGATGATAATGGAACTATCCATTACAGAAAGTTGTCATTTAATTAGCAGGCAGCACATTTCCTTCCCGCAACTCAAAATTCTACCTGAACAGATCCATATTGAGGCAAACATAAACATCACCCTGTAAACAGGTAAGAGGTGGTAAACATCTGAATGAAGAGGTTTCTTTTGTAGTGGTGTAAAGAAAACACTATTTTGTTTGTTTGTTAAGAAAAGATATAGATCCTGAATCCATGCTTGTTGTATTTTGTGCTATGCTAAAAGTAGCAGGCTTCTTAGGAGATGTTTTAGATTAAGCTTGAAGGTTTGGGAGGAATCCCCCATCTGTTTTGTGGAGGTGAAATACCTGGCAAAATATTTGTGCTAAAATAAGAAGCAGAACAGACACGGGAAGTTCCCTAGATATACAAAAGGCAGAAAAGTCAAGTCCGTATTTTTTTTTCCTCCCTCCATCTATTCTTAGGAAAAAAACCCAAACAAAAAACAAACCAACAAAACAATCAGACTGAAATGAAACTGTGTGTTTCGCCTAATCCTACTCTACTTGACTGGTGAGAAGACTGAAATTTTATTTGAACTAATTAGGTGGAGGTGGAAAGTGCTAAAAATATAAAAAGCCAACTGAGCTAGTGGGAGTATTTCTTTGATGCTAAACAGACATTTGAAAATGAAAAAGTTACAGAACATTACAATGTTCCTTTTGGCTAGAACAAGTGACAAGATTCCAGAGAAAGGAAATGAAGCTGGTGAGGGACCTAGAGCACAAGTCTTACGAGGAGCGACTGAGGGAACTGGGGTTGTTCAGCCTGGAGAAAAGGAGGCTGAGGGGAGACTTTATCACTCTCTACAACTACCTGAAAGGAGGCTGTAGCCAGGTGGGGGTCGGTCTCTTCTCCCAAGTAACAAGCGATAGGACAAGAGGAAATGGCCTCAAGTTGCACCAGGGGAGGTTTAGGATGGATATTAGGGAAAACTTCTTCACAGAAAGGGTTGTCAAGCACTGGAACAGGCTGCCCAGGGAGGTGGAGTCGACATCCCTGGAGGTATTTAAAAGACAGGCAGACGTGGTGCTGAGGGACATGGTTCAGGGGTGGTTTTGGCAGTGTTAGGTTGATGGTTGGACTTGATGATCTTAAGGTCTCTTCCAACCTAAGTGACTCTATGATGAGCAATAAAGTCTCATGTTCAACGATAATTTTCCATGACAATATGCATTCTTTCCAAATGTATTTCTTTTTAGCTGTTTCAGGAGATACTCTACCTTCAACTCAGCAAAGCAAGACAAATATTGCTGTTTTCAGCAATGCTTGTAAAAAACTGTATTAGCAAGATGTACTTTATGTACTGTTATGTACACTTTGGCATGCAGATATTAAGTTCTATGTTAAGTCCATTGAATTTCCAATTCATCTGGAAATGAGAAGTAATTTGGAAAGGTAGGATTAACTATTTTTTAAAAATGAAAATTTATTATTTATCAGTAAAAATGCTGACAGTTAACAAAAACTCCAGAGTATATCTATGATCCCATTGAGAAGAAACAAGGAGTATATACCTCAGGCTTTTCACACACTCACAACCCTCAAGGTAAAAGCATTAGATGGGAAAGGATGTTTATTTATGTATGAGACACATCAACAACCACTGAAAAATACTGGTCCTACCATTAGTCTGCATTCATAAGCGATCACAGCATAAAAAGTTTCTATTACAGATAAGGTATTATGAAGCTCTGAGTAAAGTCTTCATACATTGAACACCATCAAAACTGTGTAGAAACTAAGGCTTCATTGCAAAAAAATTCCACAGAGGTACAATTGCATTACTTGCTGCTACTAGGCAAGAGTTCTTCATGACCCCCTACAGAAATTACTAGCAGAATTTACACCTGGTAGAATACATCAAAAGCATTTTAATATTTTTCCTAAATTATGTAAAGCTGGTAATTTTTCTGTAAAATAGTTCTGGTTTTAGAAGATTGTTTTCAATTTAGTATTTAATTATTTAATAATGCTTTTCCTTCCAAGTCTCACGGTTGAAGATCGTGTGATTTTGAGATATAAAAATACATGAAAAATTTTCATTCATTGCCTCTTTTTTCCAAATATTTCTCATCATTTATTATGGGTTTTTTCCTGCCATTTTGGCTCAAATAAATTGTTACAAGCTTCCCCCTAAATTCTAAACTTCTCATCTGCCTTTTGCAGGCAAAAAATAGGTGATAGCAAAGCGATGTTTATATTTTTTATCTTTTTAAAAAATGAGCTGTAAGTGATGTGAAAGGAAGGTCGTCTTTGCCCCATAACGCTAGGGACTCTTTCCCTGTGTTATACAACCTACCACAAGTAGTTCTCCCCCAGCGTGAATTCAGCTGAAGTACATGAGTTGAGGCACAGCAAGTAGTGCAGATACAACGTGCACCCGGGGCAATGGTAATATACAGATGTTATGAGCAAAAAGCAGGTGTGGATCACTCCGGGACAAGGCATGAGACTCAGTGAGTGAAAGCTCTGGCTTTATCAAAAGCATAGTGTTATCACAGTGGGAGCCCCAGGATGCTGATGCTAATCAAAATGGAGACCCAACACAGCAGAGCCCTGCTCAGGGTGATGCTCAAAGAAAGCATTGCAGGGGTGGATAATAAAACTTGTGCTAATTAACATATCATACATATGCAATGTCCTGTTTTGCTCATTAGTGGACTTGCTGATATAATGCAGGTGGTGTTGTCCAAATTCTGAGATCTGCAGTCATTCTGGTGCTCATGCAAAGGTCAGGGCTGATGAGGAGGGAAGCAAACTATCCCCAGTCACCATGACAATGAGCTAAAACACGCTTGGGACTCTACATATTCAGATGGGAGTAAGGGAACTACCCTGCGTTACCGTAACAAAGTCTTCTGGAACCCTACAATGGTGTCTCCAAATTACAATTTTGGTGAGAGTACAGCAGCACTGTGAGCAAACTGTCCTTTTTGTTTCTCTGATACTGAATCTGCCCCTCATTAAGTCCTTCTGGACACTGCAGGTGAAGGCTGGTATCTAACAACTGCCAGCTACCCTAGTTGGTCACTGCCTCAGCTGGACATCACTTGAGTTCACAGGAACTGTGGCCCACTGTACGTGGAGTTAGGAGAAAAATATTGAGTCACAATACCCTAACTATTGTTCTACAAAGGGACTGATCTCTCCTTACAGACCAGAGACACCCTAAAGTCTACACCCATTGCTGTAGCAATGGCATTATACATTTTAAAGTAAAATCTTCTGTAGTCACTTCTGTATTATTAAACCGTATGTTCTGCAGAGTTTTAACTAGAAAGCTAAATGAGAATAGTAGTATGTTAAAAGGTAAGCAATGCTTTTAAGCAACCCTCCCTCAACTCTGGATTGATTTGTTTATACATATCTGCTTTAGCTGACACCTCAGCCAAAACCAATAGTTAAAATTATTCTCCTAGTCTCAAATGATTTAATTAATTTCCAGCCCTGCAATGTTACTTTTCATTACTGAAATAAAGACTACAACCACATTTTAAATAAGTAGTTACTCAGATTAGAAATTATTAACTAAAAGCAATTCTTAAAATGTCTAACTAGATATATTTTTCCTGAAGAACTTCTCAAAGTCTTAACTCTATCCAAAATATCTTTTTAAGTAAACTCTCCTGCTTTTACCTAATTTTTTTAGAGCAACAGATTTGGTCGTATGAAAAATAGGCGCATTCTTTCTGAGCGTCCAAATTCTTCATAACCTCAAATATTAACAACTTCCAGAAGGCAAAGTGCACTAAAAGAACAAGAAGTGAAAATATCATCAGAGAAACTGATTGCTTTCAAAGCGGATCAGGCAATTTCTGAATTAATCGAGACTGTTCTCTGTGAAGGCTTTTGTCATTGGTCTCTGAGAATACCTTCAAGTAGTGTGTAACATTTCATTTCACAGCAGAAGTTCACAGCCTCCGCTGTTTTTGACTTTGATGATATCTTGCAGGTCACTGCAGAAATACCACGGTGCAGTCAAATAATCTGATGAATGGGGGACACTAAAAATGTGAATTGCATTCATTAGTTCTTGTTAGCACCAGCGGATCTTCAGAAAGACTACTATTTTGTAGGACCTTGGAGTCTCAGTCAGTGGTGAGAGAGGCAGACATGGCTCAGCTCTATAAATACAATTCTTTATTTGTATACAAGTTCTTTATTTGTGTTTCTTTCCCATGGCATAATGAAAGCAAGGCAGGATGTACACACAAGAACTGAAATCTGAACTTACTAAAACAGTTGTTTTAACTTGCTCTAAAAGGGCTTTTTCCTATCTTGCTTTTGTCAATTTGTTATACTTCAGGGTTTTTTTAACCTATTCTTCCATTGTTTAAAAGTGAAGACGGGAGAACAGTAGGTTTTATAACACAAGGCCACCAGACTATTTAAACAAGTGAAAACAATTTTTATTTACAGTGTCAGTTTCTGTGAAGATTTAAGAGAAAACATCTGGGAAACGCTTGTGAAAAAAACGTAGTGAAAAATAACATATTTAGTTGAAAGAATATAAAGTACACAGTTAAACACAGATATGCCACACTTCTGTGAAGAATAAACACAAATCTGCCAAACATAAGCCTTTCTCAGGCAGAAGGAAACTTGACGCTCCTTCACCTTCCAAAAGGGCATGCACCAACTGTCTGGTACCAGTGTCCTTTGTGGGGAACCTTCCAAGAAATATTTATTATAATAGTAACGACACTAAACCATACTCTCGAGCAGATGAAACTACAGTACGCATCTTGCTAGTTAGTGACTTTGTTACAAACTCTAGCAGCTGCTAGGAGCAGCTGCTTACCCATTCCTCTCTCTCCGAGGTCTATGATTTTACTAAAGGGATACTAGTATACTCAAGAGTTGAAATATTTCATCTTCATATTGACTATAAAGCATTCCCACTTCACTGTAATATTTGCACTTACCAGCAAGCACTTAGTTTACCTAAATGCACCCAGACCACTTATTTTCAGGTTCTTGGTATTTCTAAGACAGAGAGTTCACGATGGCCTCATAGGTACTGTTAAGTGAGTGACAGCCACCCTGACACCGAGTGCGATGTAATCCATATGCAGTCTCCTTACAATTTAACAGTTCTGGAGTAATGGAAGTTTCTACAAATGCTTATTACGAATTTTACAACTGACAGGATTTTAGTCTAGTCTTTACATAACAGAGTCTAGAAAAAGGTACAGGAGATTTTTTATTTAAAGATGACTATGATTAAATCAAAGCAAAGAAGGATTTTATGAAACCAGTTTTAGGACAGTTTACCTGCTTCTTAATTCCATAGTCATCACATGCTTCAGCTTTCATTTTTTCAATCTTTTCTTCTTGCTGTTTTGCTTCTTTTTCATACATAATTTTTTCTTTTGCCAATCTGCAATTAAACCAAGTGATTGTGTTAATCTGGTTCTATTACAGTAAAGTTACACCTCTGATAACAAAAAGACACCCTGAAAGTTGCAGACCTATAAGATAATACACAGTTTTATTAAAAAAGGCACTTGACCACTGCAAAAATCTGCATCTAGGAAATGCCAAATTTAGCTCTAATGTGTAATGATTCCTGTAAGAATAGCTTAGCTATATATTAGTACTTCGTTTCAAATACTTAACAGGAACAGATAAGCTGCCTTGTAGATGTAGATGACTGCTAACAAAGACAGTAGTAGAGGGAAGAAAGCTAGCTATCTCAAAAAAGTCCTCACATCACAGATAGCCAAACCAAACAATAAGATGTCTGCAAAGACAATATTGTTATCATCAGCATTTACCAGACTTTCTCAACATCACCTAGGTTCTGATAGTTTTGGGAGTGACCTACGTTGGCCGTTAGTCATGTGGCCTCTCCTCTTTCCTATTCACTGCTAAATAACACCACTGCACCTTCACTTCTAAATGAATAACGATGGACATCCTTCTTCATAGTAATTTTGTATTTCGGCCATTTACCTTAGTGCTGGTTTGGGGGTTATAGCCAGAAGTAACAGTTCCATAATTTACATTATAGCAGTTTTCTGTATGGCCTGTCTTTCAAAGGGAAAAGAATTAATCTTTTAATCCTAATAACAGACCCCTACTTGGGAGCAGGATGTTTTTTGCTAACAAGCATAGACTCAAGAGTAACATAAAAAAAAATCTGAAGGTCAGAAGGGAATATTAAGGTAGTCTAGTCGGATGCCCTATAGTAATTTTTACATTGCAGTCCTATTATCAAACTTAGTATTTGTTGTTATTGCAATTTTGCCATTAGATCTCACATTTTGTTATGCACATTCATTAGGTATAAGTCAGATTACATAACACTAGATTTGGACCAAAACATCCTTCAGGATCTGAAGAATGACAACATAATTTCTGATCAGCTAATTCAGGACTAAAATAAACACAGAGGTGCTACTGCAAATTTGAGAGCATGCCAACGAAGATACTCTGAACAAGAATAAGCACCACATCAGCCTATGTAAGATAAGACTGTTTAAGGATGACTTACCAGCTAAAAGAACATAATCAGATCCAAGAAGCAAAGAATATATTACACAAATGAAAAGTGAATAAATAAAGGTCTTGTAGAGAGCTTCATGGTCACGTTAGCACATCAGAGCAAATTAATTCCTAATTTGTCACAGTTAAGTGCCCTACTAGAAGTGCTGCTGAGGATGGACAGACCAGTATTGGGGTGACAAGAACCTTCTGTGAACTGAAGCTGCCACAAAAGCACCACTGCAGTAGTATCTTGAGAAAAATTCCGAAGAGAATACACAAATACTACAACAACGGGAACTCTCCCAGCTTTTGTTAGAGTTTACATCATCAAAAATTGTTTTGCTAAAGTAGCCTTACACTGTGGTTCCACAACAGTTGATCTAAGCTGGGCTGTGGCAACACGACCTGAACTGGTTTCAACTCCCATGGAATGACACCACCAGAGAGGGCCTTCAGACTTATGAATAAGCTTTAGCAGCCTGCAGAGTAGGTATTGTCTAGGCCAGTTTCTATAAGTCAGCCAAGTACTAGCTTTGCGAGGTAGTACTGGGGAAAGACAGCAGCCTAATTACTACTAATAAAGACACTAAATCAGTGGCTGTAATTCCAACTACTGGAACTAGCTCCAGTATTAGCATCAGCAAATATTGATTTAATAGAGAATGAGTTAATTGTTTGATCAAGGTTGCTTGATTTAATTCCAGACAGTATTATTTGCTTTGCTATTTTTAGGTTCCAAAAAAGTTGATTTTAATCAACCTGTAAGACAGATGATTTTTTTTTTTTTGAATGAGAACAGCAAATTCCCCTGAGGAGCAGGGGGAAAGAAATATGATTAAAATCAGTTTTTATGGTGATTCACTTACTGAAGTGTGTATGCCATTGAACTAATGTCAACTTGCATTGCTAACCCTAGTATTTTTAATTATTTTATTTTTTGGCTAAAACAAAACGCACAAAGTTTGTCATTACTTATGTTTCCACATTACATTTTCAAATTCACATCTCCCTCTGTGCACACTAACTTTTCAAACTGATTGCTGTTCAGGTTTGCTTACTTTTTATCAAATGGGAACAGACTGCATGTTCTGGCCTAGTTTAGAATTAAATTTAATACGATTTTTTGCCCACCTTTCTCATATCTAGATACTTAAGAATGGCATCCATATTAATCTGCCTGTTCCTGTACTAATTGTAAATGTCAGAAGCAGAACTTGAAATCTTCTGCTTTCAAAAAAGGAAACACATGAAACCTCAAATATGAGATTGTTTTCCGTGAAAAATTTTCAATTCCACTTTCTTCAGTAATCAGAATTGT